>ML419621.1:0-31220 GCA_005239525.1 Nicotiana knightiana
TTAAAAACCTTTAAAACTCGGACTTTACCGAAACAGGCACCCTGGCATTTGGGGTCTAACGCCAGGCACCCCCTGGCGTTTGGGCTCTAACGCCTGGCTAACGCCACGCACCCCCTGGCGTTTGGGCTCTAACGCCTGGCTAACGCCAGGCTTGTCCCGGATCGCTCCTTTTCGACTCTTGCGCGTATTTTCCGACGTTTATGCTCTCATTTAGCTCGGCTTCCATTTCCAACTCACCTACACATTAAATAAACTTCATTAGGCACATACGACGTGTATTCTTATCATTAAAGCACATAAAATGCAAGGTATATAATGCTTAAAATCATGAATTCTAGCCACGCATCANAAATAAACTTCATTAGGCACATACGACGTGTATTTTTATCATTAAAGCACATAAAATTCAAGGTATATAATGCTTAAAATCATGAATTCTAGCCACACATCAAACATATGATTTAAAAGTAAATACGCAACTCAATAGTTGCCACGAGAAGGACCAAGTCCAAATCCCCAAACAGTGCACGCCACATACTCGTCATTCAGCATGTGCGCTACTCCAAAAATAGTGAGAAAATAGAAAGTCCGGGGTTTCATACCCTCAGGACAAGATTTACAGTCATTACTTACCTCAAACCGACTCGAAAAGCTACTTCGCGATACTCTTACCCCTCGATCGGCTCCCAGATGCTCCGAGTCTATCAAAATCAGATTAATATCGTCAAAATATGCTAGGGATACGAAACCCATTCAAAAATTATCAAAATTAGGCACAATTCCCAAAATTGGCCAAACCCGACCCCCGGGCCCAGGTCTCGAAACTTGATAAAAATCACAAAACCGAAATCCTTATCCTCCCACGATTCTATACATACCAAGCAACATCAAAATCGGACCACAATTGCCCCTTCAATTACTCAATCAAAGTCTCCAATTATCGAAGCCCTAACCCCCAATTTACACACTGATTTTTCCCTTAATTTCACCCTATTTCACTCCAAAAATAACATAGAAACGGGTTTTAGGTTCAAATATCTTACCTCAACAAAGTCCTCTTGATTTCCTCTTTCAAAACCCTCTCCAGAACTTCAAACTCGCATGAAAATGGTGAAATAAAGACCAAAATTCGCTAAGGACCCTTTTTATATGATCTGCCCAGGGATTTCCGCACCTGCGGCCCAGCACATGCGGTCCCAGGTGCGCACCTACGCATCCAACTTAAAGTACCATTTTCCGCACCTACGACTTCTTCTTCACACCTGCAACTCTGCAGGTGCAATCCAAGTCCCGCACCTGCGACCTCCTTCAACCTGCCAAAAATCCGCACCTACACATTCCTCTCCGCACCTGCGGCGTCGCACCTGCGGCCACCCTTCCGCAGGTGCGGCCACACCAGAAACATTCCAACAACAGTTTTTCTGCTGCAAATTCCCAACTTCAACCTTCCGATGACTATCCAAAAACACTCTGAGCCCCTCGGGGCCTCAACCAAAAGTACCAACAAGTCACAAATGATCACCCGGACTTAGTCGAACCCTCGGAACACCCGAAAAGACATCAAAACACAAATTCAACTCATGATTAAAGCGTAAGAATTCTAAAACTTCCGAAAATCATCTACGATGCCGAAACTACCCAAAACACGTCTGATTATCCTGAAAATTTGCACATACGTCCAAAATGACACTACAAACCTGCTCCAACTTTCGGAATTCCATTCCGACCCCTATAGCCTATTTTCCACTGCCGATCGAAAATCGCCATAAACTAACTTTCGTCAATTCAAGCCTAATTCTATATCGGACATCAAAACCACATTTCGAACAAACTCCCAAGTCCCAAATCACCTAACGAAGATATCTGAGCCATAAAATCTACATTCCGAGGTTGTTTACCAATAAGTCAACTCTTAGTTGACTTTTTCACCTATTAGGCCAATTTGAGAGACTAATGTCTCAACTCTCACCACAACCACTCCGAGCCTGAGCCAACCAACCCAACAAAACACCCAAGAGTTGAACCACATAAAATGAAGCAGAGTAGGGGAAATGGGGCTAAGTTCTCGGAACTACCAACCGGGTCGTTAGATTCTCTCCCAGTTAAACATGCGTTCATCCTCGAATATGCCCAGAGTTATTTCAGAAACAATCAAATTGCCATGAAATCCTACCATACACATACCCCGGGGGTGATCCCATGTCACCCTATTCCATATAGGTCCAATAGCACAACATAGTTGAAATTTCAAAATCCAACCTGACCCACAAACCTTAGAACAAAATTCCCACTTCTGAAATAATTTACAAGATCAAAATTCCAATACTATAAACTGAATAAGTCAGAACACGCCGTATCAAGCCATATGTGTAACCCAAGATGCAATCACATAATATACCGCATGACTGAAACACTCATGACGATAACCCCTAATCGCAATAGCTACTCAAAACAACCCAATACCGGTAAATAAGCTCTATCAAGATGAAAGAAACACGTAGAAACTAGCAACTATTCATCCGATCAGTCAGACATGAAGCTCCCCCTTCCCAAACAGGAATTATAGTAGATTTCTAAGCTGACCCCCGATACTTATCCTTCCAACTATGTTGTAGTCAATTCTGACAGTATTCATACTAGGTCCAATAACCTCTTCTCATCCAACACGACCACTCTGATGACATGACACATCAATACAATTCAAATCCATAACCTGTGCAACTTGTGCACTCAATAGCAACATCTCAATGTAATCAAATTATATAAAAGATTCACACGAAAGGACCATCCCTGCCATCACAACAAGTACCATCACAACACCACGCCAAGAGCCTGGTACACATCGTAAAACCAAAACACGCGAATTTGACACCAAGGATCATACCTCTACTTAACGCCGCTACAAAGCATGATCTCATCCAAACACTGGTCCACATGACATACTCCAAGCCACCTTGCTCAAAATCAATAACCATGTGAAATTCGACATCAAGTACTCAAAGTGCATTGCCATAACCACGGGGGAATCGGACTATACCATTCCACACAAATCAGAAAGAACATAACCAATACGCCTCAATCCTGCAATACCCAATTACTTACCTTACTCAAATTTCTCTATAAAGCCCAAATAAATTTGTACCATATGTGCATATAACCAATAATCACCACTCCTCGCAGCATCGAAGTGTAACTCATAAATCACTCCAGAACACGAATAAACTCAATGACAGTCAAATGGTACATCCCTCAACAATAGGAATTCGGGGTCAACAATTCTGACCCGGTGCAGAACACACACCCATGCTGGGCCTATCAATAACCTTAAATGAACTCTGGTCACCCACAAAAGATAGATAACTTTCCGAAGGTTCACAATAACTGAATCATGGCATTTACTAACATCTGACTAGCTTTTCTCGCATCCTCACGGCGCACAACCACAAAATAATCTATTTATGAGAACTCTCAGTCTCGAAGTCTATGAAGCGCACAAATTACCATATCTGAACTCAACTCCACCGCTCGAATACATAACACATCCCTAATACTCAATCATTCCACGAGGGATATCCCTAAAATCCTTCCGTGTCACCAAGAAACCTTGAATATCCGCAGTCGATCCAACAAGAGAGCGTCGCAATACCAATGAAGCACCCTTAACTCCACACATTGCCCTTTCTGAAATGTATACCCTGATCAAGCCACCCAATAGTGATATCATCTACCTAGTCATCTGAAACTGCCAATGCTACCTAAGAATTTTGACCTTCCTTCCATAACTGAATTGTGACCTCACACATGCAAATCTCGACTCTACACAACGTACCGCATACACCATGCCATCCTATGATAAATATGGGAACTTCATAACCCATTCCGAGCCATAAGTAACTATGTACCCAACTACCCAAGAACTTTCCATTTGGTCCCATTTAGAAGCAAAATAACTATACATCACCTGCACCTCACGCCAGTAGAAAATATGCATCTCTAACTGTGGTAGAAACCATCAGGAACTACTTGAATCCCAATTGTACAACACCAAACCTTCAGGACTGGATCCTTCTAACTCAACCAAGCTACGCAGGTCACCAAAACCCAAGAACATTGCTAAGAAACACCCATAAAAACTCATTACCTCATGAACACCCAAAGAACTAATCATATTCCTTACCACGTCGATCCAACCTACTACCAATTTGTCCTATTTATCCAAGTTCCTCCTGACTTACCTTCGAATTGATGCTTTTCCTTACTATAATACCGCAATTCTCAACCTAGACTCACCACACGAGACCCAAGCATAAAACTATACCGTCTAAGGCTCATAAGCCGCTGAATACTCTATCAAATACCCCCAAAAGTACCACATTTAAAATACTTAACCTAAAGAGAATTCCTGCGAATCTAAAGCCATTACCTTCACCTTCCTGATAGTGATATGTAGAATCCATGATAATGTAAAAATTCCACAAGTATTGACACCCTCCAACGTAAATCTCAGTTCTAGCCCAAAATGCACCTTGAAGATTCTTAATTACTATATTTGACCTTGAATCCATCAGAACCATTCTTGAGAGTCATCCACTCTAGTCAAACCTTAATTAGATTGATCAAACGGGCCGAACGACCTATGCTCCGCACTCCCACACCCCAGGAAGTAACCCCACCTTAATGCAACCAAATAAATTCCTGACCCATGCACATTACATCCTTCACCAATAATAACTCAAGGAATCCCATGATTCTTATACAACTATAAAGCATAAGACAATCCCTATCCAAAATTTCCTTTATTCAAGTCATTCTCGATCTCAACTCCTGCAGGCCATAACTGATTCACTAGTATACCTCGAACCGAACCCAACACATCACAGAATCGTGCAACCAACTTATCATTAGCAGACTCCCCCACTTGGCTCAAAGCCATAGATCAAAACAAACAGTAACTCGTAATGACCATATGCTAACACCGCCGCCATACCACAGTGAGATTCAACTAAATCCTTCATAAGCTTGTATATAACTCAAACCATTTAAAATCCCAATCATCTCAAACCTCGCATTCACCATTGCAATAGCCGTTCCAACTCCCACAAGTGATCTAAACTCAAATTGCAACATATATCAATTACTGGTAAAAGAGAACTTGCTACAAAATAACATACAGGTCCCACAACCTTAGGATAACCCGTGGGAAATAGCTACTCCTGCTTAGCCTCAAACTGATATCTCTCTATACACTTCCGAATATCATAGCTATTACACAATCTCTTTACCCTCCTACATTAGAACAAACCAATGCCTACCCTCGAGACATCACAATAAGCGGTATAAGAACCTGAAGCTGATGGCAGAACTAACACTAGAGTCGTGCTCAAAGAAATCTTGAGCTTATGAAAGCTCTACCCATACTCGTCTGACCACATGAATACCCTCACTGGACACCCCGTATCCCAAGAATGCTACTGAGCTGAGCCAAAATTAATACTTGGAGAACTTTACATAGAGCTTCTCCTCCCTGAATCTTTATAATGCCATCCTCAAATACTGAGTATGCTACCCCTGGCTACGCGGGTACCCCAGGATTCTATCAATGAACACAATAACGAAGGAGTGGAATTACTACTGGAATACACCATTAATCAAATGCATGGACGCTACTGGAGCATTGATCAGCCCAAAAGATATCACTAAACACTTATAACACAAAAGGGAGGTCCACTTCCCTCCACAACTAAACTGCATGAGAGATCCTCCTATATACTCGCAACTCGAGGCCATATGCCCACTCAAGACAGCTGTCAAATACTCAATGGTTCTTGCTATGCCTCTCGCCAATATTGTTTGTTACAATCAAACAACCTGAACACATCTAACCGTTAAATCACCCTCACCACGTAGTCATCTAGTCACAAAATCACATCACTAAGAACACAAACGGACATATAAGTCCCCAAATGCACGTGCTCTCACAAACAAAATCTCAGCACTCAAGCCACAGACAGAATTTGGTCTCAAGCCCTCCAGACTGTCCATTATCAACATGCTAAAATCGCATCTCATCCATAGAAGTCACAAGCCGTCGATGCACAGCTGATACCAAGCGCTCACGTGCGCATTCGAATACATGGAAGGAATTCAAGAGTTATGCCTTTGGCTGAATAAAATTGATTCGCACGAAAAGAATTCAAGAATGTGAGATTTTTCTAAGGGTTCTGTAGCCTCTCGAAGATAAGTACAAACGTCTGCGTACTGATCCGCAAGACTCTACTAAACCTGCTCATGACTGGTGAGTCCTATGTAACCTAGTGCTTTGATACCAACTTGTCACAATCCCAAATCTAAACTAGTCGTAATGGCGCCTATCGTGGAACTAGGCCAACAAAACTAACGCTCAAACGTAAAGAATCATTCATTTATATCATTATTAAACTGATAATCCATGAAGGTTTCGTCAAATAATGTTAAAATTGATAAAGCCACACCGAATATAAAATACAACCCCAAGATCCCGAAGTCACTGGTCATGAGCATCTAAAGAAAATATACAACTCGCGAAAATAAACTCTATAATAGTAAGCAGGAGAGAGAGAAGGGTTGCGGACACGTGCAGCTACCTCGCAAAATCTCCGAGAAGTCTCTGGAAGAGATACACAACTCACTCTGCCCTAGCACCTAGATCTGCACACAAGGTGCAGGGAGTAATGTGAGTACGCTAACTCAATAGTGATGAAAATAAATCAGGTCTGAGCAGTAAGGAACACATAAAGTCAAATCATCATTTCACAATAAACACAGTCTTTCTTTCCAACAGTGTATACATTAAATCATCCCGCTTAAAAAGCAATTGTCAGTAAAACTCCTTTGAAAAGTGTAATTTCCAACAATTTCAGAAAAATGTCCAAGAAGTTTACTGTAAAAATGAAATGAATCATAAGTAGCCACTCAGGTAAAAACATGAATAAGAAACTGCCCCTCGGGCGTAATATCACTAAGAATTAGCCCCTCGGGCATACCTCACAGTCACTCATAATCAGCCACTCGGGCAACCTCACAGTCACTCATACCTCCCAATCACTTGTCACTCGGCGCTCGGCACTCGCACTTAGTAGGTACCTGCGCTCAGTGGGGGTGTGTACAGACTCCGGAGGGGCTCCTTCGGGCCAAGCTCTAATATCAAGCCACCTCGTGGCATATCATATCCTCACAATCAAGCCCTTGGCCTCACTCAGTCAGAAACTCTCAAAAAGCCACTCGGGCTGTTAGTAAAACGGGGTACTCGACCAAAAAAACATTATGTTGTATCTCAAAATAGTGTAAATAAGGCTAAGTTTCAAAATCAGTTAAACATAATATGATTGAGTGTAAATCATAAGTCAATACAGTGAGGAATATCAGTAAAATCCCCAAGGTGTCTAAACAGGTCGGCACAAGGCCCCAAACATGGCTTACAACCCAAATATAACAACAGTCAGAAAACACGATTTGACATATGATTTAAAAGCAAATACGCAACTCAATAGTTGCCACGGGAAGAACCAAGTCCAAATCCCCAATCAGTGCACGCCACACACTCGTCATCCAGCATGTGTTCCACTCCAAAAATAGTGCAAAAGTACAAAGTTTGGGGTTTCATACCCTCAGGACAAGATTTACAGTCATTACTTACCTCAAAGCGGCCCGAAAAGCTACTCTGTGACACTCTTGCCCCTCGAATCAGCTCCTAGATGCTCCGAGTCTATAGAAATCAGAGTAATATCGTCAAAATATGCTAGGGATACGAAACCCATTCAAAATTATCAAAATTAGACACAATTCCTGAAACTGGCCAAACTCGAACCCAGGATCCACGTCTCGGAATTTGATAAAAATCACAAAATCGGAATGCTTGTCCTCCCACGATTCTATACATACCAAGGACATCAAATAGGACCACAATTTCCCCTTCAATTACTCAATTAAAGTCTCCAATTATCCAAGTCCTAACCCCCAATTTACACACTGATTTTTCCTTAGTTTCACCCTATTTCAGTCCAAAAATCACATAGAAACGAGTTTTAGGTTCAAATATCTTACCTCAACAAAGCACCCTTGATTTCTTCCATAAAAACCCTCTCCAAAGCTTTCAACCCGCATGAAAATGGTGAAAGAAAGACCAAAATTCTCTAAGGACCCTTTTTATATGATCTGCTGAGGGATTTTCGCACTTGCGGCCAATTGCTCGTACTTGCGGACCCGCACCTGTGGTCCCAGGTGCGCACCTGTGCATCCAACTTAAAGTGCCATTTTCCGCACCTGCGACTTCTTCTTCGCACCTGCAACTCCGCAGGTGGGACCCAAGTCCCGCACCTGCGACCTCCTTCAACCTGCCAAAAATCCGCACCTGCGGCCACCCTTCCGCAGGTGCGGCCACACCAGAAACATTCCACCAGCAGTTTTTCTGCTGCAAATTCCCAACTTCAACCTTCCGATGACTATCCAAAAACACTCCGAGCCCCTCGGGGCCTCAACCAAAAGTACCAACAAGTCATAAATGATCACCCCGACTTAGTCGAACCCTCGGAACACCCAAAAAGACAACAAAACACCAATTCAACTCATGATTCAAGCCTAAGAATCCTAAAACTTCCGAAAATCATCTACGATGCCGAAACTACCCAAAACACGTCCGATTATCCTTATAATTTGCACACACATCCAAAATGACACTATGAACCTCTTCCAACTTCCGGAATTCCATTCCGAACCCTATAGCCTATTTTTCACTGCCGACCAAAAATCGCCAAAAACTAACTTTCGCCAATTCAAGCCTAATTCTACACCGGACATCAAAACCACATTTTAAACACCCTCCTAAGTACAAAATCACCTAACGAAGCTATCCGATCCATAAAATCTATATTCCAAGGTCGTTTACCAATAAGTCAACTCTCGGTTGACTTTTTCAACTATTATGCCAATTTGAGAGACTAAGTGTCTCAACTCTCACCACAACCACTCCGAGCCCGAGCCAACCAACCCAACAAAACACCCAAGATATGAACCACACAAAATAAAGCAGAATAGGGGAAACAGGGCTAAACTCTCGGAACGACCGACCGGGTCGTTATAACAAATTCTAGGTTCTCCTTCAAAAATCCCACAATTTTCCACAATTGTCCATATTGAATCCTCATAGAATCCATGAAATTAACTTGCAATATGTGGGAATTACTTATCTTGCAATAGATGATGAAAACCTCCCGCCCAAGAGCTCCTAAAGACGGCCAACTCAAGTGAAAAAAATGATAGAAAAGAGCCAAATCCCATGTTAAACCCAATCTGCCCAGAAAATCCCTTTTTTGCGGTTCAATGGTCTCTTATACGGCATAAGGCTCATAGTTTCGAGAACCCAGCCAAAGTCGACGATCGCATCTACGTTCGAGTAGCGCTTCTGCGCTCATGCTTTTGCGATGCAACATCCACAGGTGCGGTTCCGCTTCTGTGGCAACAAGACCACATATGCGGTCCAATTCCTTCAGAACAAAATCAGTACCTGTGTTTTCTTGGCCGCTTATACGGTATCGCATGTGCAGGATTTCTAACATTGAAATTTGTACTCATACTATTATAGAAGTCAAGTAAAATATGAGGCAAGAAAATCACATAGTCCAACAAGGCACACGGAATCATATAATCCACCCCGAGCATGGATAAACCCGGTACATGTGATACGATCCTAGATAGTCCGGGTAAAGCAGAGAAACTGAAGATGACCCAGAATTATCTAGTGGACCGTTGACTCGCTCCAAGACCAAGAACGCTCGAGGGCTAAACGCTGAGGAGTTGCATGATTCTCAACTATTGACTAGAAGATGTTTGGAGAGTTACTTGCAGGATTAGAGCAAAGAATACCATGTTCGGAGTCTTGAGAATTAAGATCCCAAGTCAAACCGTGTGATATGGTTTCACCAACTGTTGGCTATGGTTCAAGAGCGGCCTGAAGAGCTGAAGAAAATGAGCTTCTGAAATTTGTCACAGTTCAGCTGTGTGTTACGGTTGGGGTTACGACTGAGGCTACGGTTTGGCCTGACGAGTGTTTTTGGGAAATTAACTTTGAAACTATTCCTATTTTTGGATGTTTATAACAACCTATGGTTATTTCGTTAGCCACTTAGCCTAATTTGTCATAAGAAAACTCTCGAGAGAGATTTGAAATCTCTTGGTTTAGTTCGACTTTAGATTTTCAAGAATTGGGTTCTTAAGGGTAATCTTCTTCTCCTTTCTTTTTGTATCTAGGGTTTCTAATTTTTCGTTATTAGGAGGAGATCGGATAATATTTCGATTGTTGCTTGAGACATTCACTTAGGGTTCTAGATTTTCTTCTACACTTCACTATTTAGACTACATTGATTACCTTAATAAAACTTATCATTATTTTTGCTTTAATTATTGTTATTTTTAATATTCCATTATTTTATTATCTCGGATCATATCAATATGCATACCCGCTCATCACCTCACATATATACCACCCCCGAATGTAGCAAATAATCATTTTATTAGAAAATATTCTCTCAACAAACCTAGGCAACACACTTACCTCAAAGACAATTCAATACTCAAAAGTAGCATTTACCTTAGAAATCACCTTCGCTCAGGTCAAATCTAGCTAAAAATGACTTGATAATATCAAACAATGCAAAAGAAATCTATTTCAATTAATAAAGTTGTAATCTTTACCAACGCCCGAAAAGTCAACAAAAATCAACCCCAAGCTCGCCCTGTCAAAACCCGCATTAAGGGGTAGATCACAACTAAACATAATCCCACGAGTAAAAAATATGTATTTGATTTTCAAATACGAGTTAAAATCTACTCTCAAATTTTAAAAGTTTATTTTCAAAATATGGTAAAGAATCCCCAAAATTCTCTTCAAATCCCATAATTGTGATACTAAAATCCATAAGTAATGAAGTTATAATATAAAATTTGAGTCAAAATCACTTCTCCAATTATGTGTGAAAATCCCCTCAAAATATTGCCACTAACAGACTCTATGCCTCTAAATGTGATAAAATAAGCCTAAGTCTCGAAATTCCAGTTATAAGTTGGGCTGCAGTTGTCGCATTTGCGACCCGGGGTTCGTAAATGCGCCCTTCGTAAAAGCGAGCAAAGGCTCGCACAAGTGACCCCTGACAATCCCAGAAAAAGTCGTAAATGCTATACAAAACTCGCAAATGCGATAAACCCCCCAGCCACCTGTTGCAAAAGCGCTCAGGTTCTTGGCAAATGCAAAAACATCCTCAATAGCCCCCCTGTCGCAATTAGGACACTATGTTCGTAAATGCGGACCTTCATAATTCGCAAATGCGGTTGAAAATATCACAAATGAGACATTCACACCTAGATTCACAAAAGCAAAAGAATCTTCGCGAATGCGACCAGTATCTTGCAAATGCGAGAACAACAGTACCAACAATCAAAAGCAAGGATCAAAACTCTCCAAAATTACTTTGAAACTCACTGAGTCCCTCGGGAACCCGTTCAATCATACCAACAAGTACATGAGCCTCATACGAACTCGCTCGCGCGCTCGGATCATCAAAATAACATGTAAAATCACGAATCGAACACCAAAATGCATAACAATAATGAAACTCAAGAACTTCTAAATTACAACTAAGCGTCTGATTCCTACCAAATCAACTCAGAATGACATAAAACTTTGCATACAAGTTCTAACTGGTAAAATAGAAGAATTACAAGGCCCGGAATTTGATAGCCACAAAATGAACTCGCGATCAAACTTAGGAAATTTCTAACCCTTAAAATTGCCAACTTTCGATAAAAAGAGCCAAATCATCATAGGAACCTTCAAATAAGATTTAGGACGGACACCCAAGTCCAAAATCATCATCCGGACTTAACAGAACCACAAAAACTCTGATCCGTGGTGATATACACAAAAGTCAAACTTGGTCAACTCTTCCAGCTTACAACTTCCTAGTAGAGAATCATTCTTCCAAATCAATCTCGAACAACTGGAAACCAAAATCGACGATACACACAAGTCATAATACACCATATGAAGCTACTCATAAGCTCTGGTTCCCCTTTTGATGATTCACACATGTGCATTTGTAGATTTATGACTTTCAGGGTTGGTAGTTTCATTCCAGAAAGGGTTTGGATTGATATAGACCATTTGGTTCTTAGTTTAGAAGCCTAAGTTGGAAATGTTAATCGAAATTTGACTTTTGTGGAGGAAAAACCCCATAACGGTGTTTTGATGGCTCTGATAGGTTCGTATAAGGATTTTGAACTTGGTCGTATGCCTGGAATTGTATTCGGAGGTCCCTAGGTGGATTTGACTTATTTTGCCGAAAGTTGGCAATTTGAGAATTAGAAGTTTTTTCAAGTTTGACCTTAGGTTGACTTTTAATTACCGGGTTCAGAATTTGGTTTTGGAACTTGAAATACGTCCGTTTTCTATTTGGAACTTGTCTACAAAATATGGTGTCCTTTGAAGTTGGTTTGATAGGATTCGGGCGCTTGATTGCAATTCTAGTGGTTCTTGAGTTTTCTTTTGATATTCATGCATTTTGATGCCCGTTTCGTGGTTCTAGATGTTATATTTTGTGTTTTGATCGTGTGAGCAAGTTTGTATGGTATTTTTTGACATGTGTGGATGTTTAGTTTGGAGCTCCGAGGCTCAGGTGAGTTTCGAACGTGTTTCAAAATAGTTTTGAACTGAATCAGGTTGCTGGTGTGGTGGTGTCTCTGATGTCACAATTGCGAGCGCCAACCTCGCAATGGAAAAGTGAACAAGTGAGGGCCAGATATCGCAATTATGATGCCTCACTCATAATTGCGAAGTGTACGCTATACCGGATAGGTTCACATTTGCGAAAGAAGTAAGCTCCGCAAATTTCGAAGCCTATGTCGCAATTGCACTTCCCACATTGGCTATCAGTGCCACATTTGTGATGCTTTCTTCGCAATTGTGAACCCAGTGGCGCACTGCGACATCTGTAACTGAATAAAAGGGCTGGGAGTCGGGATTTCATCTCATTTTCACTCATTTTAGAACCCATAGACTCAGTAAGAGGCGATTGGGAGAGGAAATTTTCACCTACAGTCATTGGGTAAGTGATTCTAATTAATTTCCAACTATATTTCATGATCATATTTATGAGAATCAAAGAGAAATTTTGTGGATTTTTGTGTAACTTTTGGAAAATAAAAATTTGGACTTTGAGAGCCAATTTGGGCTCGGATTTGAGAACATTTACATATATGGACTCGTGTGGTTATGGGTAATCAAAATCTACCTTTGGACCCAGGTTTTGACTTGGCAAACCCGGGTTTGATTTATGTTGACTTTTCGGAAATTGTGTAAAAATCGTAGCTTTATCTATCAAAATTGATTTTTCTTTCATTGTTTGATGTTATTGAGTCATTTTTGGTTAGATTTGAGCTGCACTGAGGCAAATTTTAGGGTAAAAGCTATTTTGAGGATTGATTTGGCCTAGTTGAGGTAAGTATCTTGCCTAAATTTGTATGGGGAACCACCCCCTAGGATTTGGGTTGATTGTGTTATTTGTATTATGTGAAAGACACGTACACGAGGTGACGAGTGTGTACACAAACTTATATATGGTATTTTGACTAGTTTAAACTTTTATACTTCTTCCATGCATTTAATTGAATTTGTCATAACATGTTATATCTTCCATTGTTAAGTTTTCTTTCACATGATCTATTTGACGTTGTTAGCACATGTTCTATCTTTTATTATTAAATTTACTCTTATATTCTTTAGTTGAAGTTGTTGCCTCTCGTATTGTCTTGATATCTCTTTTATTGTTGAATTACTCGTGGGAATACCTTCATTTTGAGTTATTGAACTTTAAGTTGTGAAAGTTATTAACACATTGAGGTGAAGTCGTTGATTATTAAAATATCTTTCCTCGTTGAGTATTTCTTACTCATTTTTTTGTTATTGAGATTCTTGTCAACATTGTGGTTGAGGCATGGCTATATTTTTTGGTAACATTAGTATTATTGATTTAGGTAAGTGTTGTTATATATAGGCACGTGTGGTGCAAGTTGATTATTATGTTGTGATTTTGATATGCATGAGGTGGTATTAGGATCGGGATTGATATGCTGCGGTGAGATAAGGTGGGATCTATACGCGTGTTGCTAGTAATGGAATTACTTGAAGCCACACATCGAGATAAGGGGCTAAATCGCGTGTAGCTAATTTGAAAAAAAATATTTATCAAATTAAAGGCAAGGTTCACGCGGTGATATAAGGAAGATTATAATTGTGACTTGTGAAATGAGATTATGAGGTGTCGTACCTTTGTTGTGATTCTTACTGTTGTACATTCTATGTTTAAAAGGCTTGTTGGTTGGACAGTTCTTGTTGTTTCTTCATTTCTCTTATTTGATTACTTGTTATTCTTATCATGTGTTCCCTCCTTGTTGCCTTAATCGCCTTAAATTTTTGTTGTTAGCTTACATTATTGTACTTCTTTATTGTCATTTATTTCCTCGCTTTCCACTATTAGACTACACTATACTCTGTTCAGTTTTCTTATCCTAGTAGGTGTCTTGACATGACCTCGTCACTACTCTACCGAGGTTAGGTTTGATACTTACTAGGTACCGTTGTGGTGTACTCGTGCTACACTTCTGCATATTTTTGTGCAGATCCAGGTACATCTGCTCGTACCGGACGCCAGTGAACAGACCACATATTCTAGAGACTTCAAGGTATACCTGTTTGACGTTCGTAGAACTCGGAGTCACCGTCTAGTACTATCTTTTCTACTGTTTATTTTCACATCAAATAGTATTGTATTTGGAGACTTCTAGTGTACATTTTAGAGCTCGTGACTCAGTTCCCTCGGGTTTTGAAAATATTGTAATTGTGATTGTGTATTGATGTTATTACGAGACTTATCAGCTTTATTTAATATTTTTAGTCGTTATTTCTTTCAAATTCTCTTGTACGCTAGGCTTACCTAGTCTTAGAGACTAGGCGCCATCACGACCACCTCCGATGGAATTTAGGGTCGTGACAAAAAAACGACTGATCGAATCCTTACATGGATTACAGTAGATTTTTAGGGACTTGCTATATATGCCTATGCTCCGTTGCTATTTATAGATAACAAAAGGGAAATAAATAAAGAGAATATGCAATCTTCCTTACAGATCCCAAATCAAAAGGAGAGTAAAGGTTTTATAATTAGTGTAGATCTTAAACTTGAAAGTAAGTAAACAATTTTACAATTATCATTGAATATTTTTAAACTAAAATGAAAGTAAATATTGTAGATTCTAAGGAAAATGAAAATAGTTATTATAATATATCTTCAAATATATTTTAATTCCTTTATAAAATGATCTTACCCTCATATATACTCCAGCTCTTAAAACCCTATCGAGTTGGTACAACTACCACGAGGATCAAATTAACTATCAAATATTTATTTTCCTTACTCCAACACCCCCTTCCATACATTAACCCCGACCGTTTTGTATATGCATATATAATCCACTAAACAAGAAAAAACGTGCCTCTCGCAGGGTAAGATTGTGTAAAAAAAAAAATTTGTGGTCCAATTATTTCTTGACCTTACTCGTAGCGTAAGCTTAATACACCGGACTTCCTGTTTTCTATACAAGAATGAACCATATTAACAGAACCATGGATTTTAGCCATGTTATTCAAGAAAGTAGTACATAAAACCAGCTCAACCCAGAGAGATTAATCTTTCCCTCAGACGGCCAAAGAATAAATCAAATTTACCCTGATTCAACATAAAATATTCAAATATACAGAAAGTACACGTATGCACAAGCAAGTGTGAGCATATACATGTAAATGAAACCTGATTGACAAAGACAATTCTCCATGATTCAAACTCCCCAAATCGCATGAGACTCAGTATTCAGAAATACCTTTCAACAAATCCATGAGAGTAGGAGATAATGAGCAGAACAAATTGGTAGAATTTGGCGTGAACAAAGGAAAGTCAGCCAAGTAGGGGTTAGATAATTTATAAATTGGAGAAGTTGATGAGGATGGTTTATTCTTGTCCATTTCAACTGAAAATGACTCATTATTTTCCGATCTTGAATGACCCGTGAGTTTCTGCACCAGAGCCATGAAATCCCGAGCCTCCGTATGAATAATCTTGGGCGATTCAGTGTATATTATCACCGGACGATTTTGTTTCGAAGGTTTCTGTATGGCATGCGATTCCTTTTTTATCTTCAATGGACAAGGACGTGGACCATTTATTATCCTCCTACTTCCATCAAACTTGTCCTGGTTCATGCTTTTACCACTTCACTAGATTTATAATTAATCAACAGAGACAACGTAAAGAAAAAGAAAAGGATAGTTTGATTAAATTGGTGACGGAGAGAAAGGATTACATATATATACACATATAGATAGAGATTTTTTAGGTGAGACTTTTTGCTAGTATAATGGACGAAATTGAAACTAGTAATTTTAAATTATTTTAGCCAGCTATTTTGACCGTTGACAATATTGCTTAGGTGGGAAAAGCGTGTTGTTTACGAAGGGTAATGAATTGACAGAAAGCAGTTGAAATAAGGTTTGCCAGCGACGGCGTAGCTGGTGTCATGGTGACGGTCAAATCGCAGATATTGCTTTCCATGCCTTTATAGGGTCTACTCAACTAGCTAAACTCAAGTTGATTGGTTAGCATTTATATATTGGATATTTAGCAAATTCCAATTTGTGGGTCAACGACTGAAAAGTTTATTTTTGGAATAAAATTCACACCCAATTGAGGGTGCAAAGATTCCAAGAAAAAGAACCCAAAAAAATACTTTTATGTTACGAAACAATAAAAGGAGAAGAAGAGTATTACGTAGAAAAGTTTAGTGAGAACTCTTATGGATCTTGAGATGATTTATAATGAAATATAACTCTCTATTTATAGGGGGAAAATGACTTAGTCACCAAGTAACAAACTCTAAGATCTCTAAATCCAATGTTTTTGCCAATTCAAGCCTAATTCAAATTCGGACCTCCGAACACACTCCTACGTCCCAATTCACCTAAAAAGCTATCTGAGCCATCAAAATCACATTCCGAGATCATTTACCTATAAGTCAACTTCCAGTTGATTTTTCCAACTATTCACCCAACTTAAGAGACTAAGTGTCTCATTCCTCTCCCGAACCACTCCGAACCCGAGTCAACCAACCCAACACAACACAAATGATCTAAACAACACAAAACAAAACAGAAATGGGGAAAACGAGGTTAATCTCTCCTGACGACCGGATGGATCGTTACATTCTCCCCCTCGTAGACAAATGTTCGTCCTTGAACGGGTCTAGAAAATACCTGGAGTCTCAAACAAGTGGATATCTGCTCCGCATCTCCCGCTCAGTCTCCTAGGTGGCCTCCTCCACCGGCTTCCCTCTACACTGCACCCTTACTGAAGTTATATCCTTAGACCTTAACCTTCTAACCTAACGACCCAAAATGGCTACTGGCTCTACCTCATAGGACATATCACCCTCTAGCTGAACCGTGCTGAAGTCCAAAACATGAGACGGGTCACCAACATACTTCCGAAGCATGGAAACATGAAATACCGGATGCACACTCGACAAGCTAGTTGGCAAAACAAGTCTTTATGCCACCTCTCCAACCCTCTGAATCACCTCAAAAGGCCCAATGAACCAGGGACTCAACTTGCCCCTCTTCCCGAACCGCATAACACCCTTCATGGGTGACACCTTCAGTAGAACCATCTCCACAACCATGAAAGATACATCCCAGACCTTCCTATTCGCATAGCTCTTCTGCCTAGACTGTGTCGTGCGAAGCCGCTCCTGAATCAACTTCACCTTATCTAACGCCTCCTGTACCAAATGTGTGCTCAAGATCCCAGCATCACCCGGCTCAAACCATCCGACCGGAGATCTACACCTCCTCCCGTATAAAGCCTCATATGGAGCCATCTGAATACTCGACTGGTAACTATTATTATATACAAACTCCACGAGTGATAGAAACTTGTCCCATGAACCCCCAAAATTAATAACACAAGCGTGCAACATGTCCTCTGGTATTTGAATAGTGCGCTCGGACTGCCCGTCCATCTGAGGATGAAAAGTCGTGCTCAATTCAACCTGAGTACCCAACTCTCTCTGCATGGACCTCCAAAACTGCGATGTGAACTGAGTACCTCTGTCAGATATGATGGAAACTGGAATACCATGCAGCCGAACAATCTCCCTGAAATAAATCTCAGCTAACCGCTCCGAAGAATAAGTAGTACTAATAGGAATGGAGTGCGCGGACTTGGTCAGCCGGTCCACAATAACCCAAACAACATCGAACTTCCTCGAAAACTACAAAGTCCATGGTGATCCGCTCCCACTTCCACTCCGGAATTTCCAATATCTGATGTAATCCGCTTGGTCTTTGGTGCTCACACTTGAACTGTTTATAGTTGAGACACCGGGCTACAAATCTCAGATCCTGATACATCTTCGCGGCACCCGGATGGATGGAATACCGCGAGCTGTGGGCCTCCTCAAGAATCAACTCTCAAAGACCATCCACATTAGGCACACATATCCGGCCCTGCATCCTCATAACACCGTCATCACCAATAACTACATCCCTGGCATCGCCTCGACGGACCCTATCCTAAAGAATGAGAAAGTGTGGGTCATCATACTGGCGCTCTCTGATGCGGTCATAAAGAGAAGACCTGGAGGCTACACAAGACAATACCCAACGGGGCTCTGATAAGTCTAACCTCACCAATTGGCCTGCTAAGGCCTGAACATCAAGTGCTAATGGTCTCTCTGCCGCTGGAAGATATGCTAGACTCCCCAAACTCTCTACTCTGCGATTCAAGACATCAGCCACTACATTGGCCTTCCCTGGATGGTATAGATACGTGATATCATTGTCTTTGAGAAGCTCCAACAATCTCCTTTGACGCAAATTCAGATCCTTCTTCTTAAACAAATGCTGCAAGCTACGGTGATTAGTAAAAACCTCACAATGAACCCCATACAAATAATGACGCCAAATATTCAAGGCGTGAACAATGGCTGCTTGCTCGATATCATGCACTGGATAATTCTTCTCATGAGTCTTCAACTGGTGCGAGGCGTAGGCAATCACCCTACCCTTCTGCATCAAAACACAACCAACGCCTATCCTCGAGGCATCACAATACACGGTATAAGAACCCGAAGCTGATGGAAATACTAACACTAGAGCTGAGTAAAAGCCGTCTTGAGCTTCTGAAAGCTCTCTTACACTCGTCCGACCACCTGAACAGAGCACCCTTCTGGGTCAATTTGGTCAAGGGCGAAGCAATAGAAGAAAATCCCTCCACAAAGAAACGGTAATATCCTACCAAACCAAGGAAACTCCTAATCTCTGTAGCTGAGGACGGTCTGAGCCAACTCTTTACCGCCTCTATCTTCTTCGAATCAACCTGAATACCCTCACTAGACACCACGTGCCCCAAGAAAGCTACTGAGCCAACCCAAAACTCACACTTGCAGAACTTTGCATAAAGCTTCTCCTCCCTCAATCTCTGCAATACTACCCTCAAATGCTGAGCATGCTCCTCCTGGCTAGGAGAATACACCAGGATGTCATCAATGAACACAATAACAAAGGAATCCAAATAAGGTTGGAACACATTGTTCATCAAATGCATGAACACTGCTGGGGCATTGGTCAGCCTACAGGACATCACCAAAAACTCATAGTGACCATAACGAGTCCTAAAAGCAGTCTTGGGAATGTTTGAATCTGAGATCTTCAGCTGATGATATTCGGATTTCAAGTCAATCTTAGAGAACACTCTAGCTCCCTGAAGCTGGTCAAACAAATCATCAATGCGAGGCAAGGGATACTTATTAATGAATGTAACCTTGTTCAACTGCCTGTAGTCAATACAGATCCTCATGGAACAATCCTTCTTCTTTACAAACAACACTGTTGCACCCCAAAATGACACACTAGACCGAATGAACCCCTTGTCTAGGAGTTCCTGAACCTACTCCTTCAATTCCTTCAACTCCGCCGGTGCCATACGATACGGTGGAATAAAAATAGGCTGAGTGCCTGGCACCAAGTCAATACCAAAATTAATATCCCTGTCAGGTGACATGCTTGGCAGGTCTGCAGGGAACACGTCCAGAAAATCACGGACCACAGGAACAGAATCAATAGTGGGAGTCTCAGCACTAGCATCCCTCACAAAGGCCAAATAACATAGACACTTTTTTTCCACTATACGCTGAGCCTTCAGGTATGAAATCACCCTACTAGGCACGGAATCAATAGAACCTCTCCACTCGACTCTCGAAAATCCTGGCATCGCTAAGGTCACAGTCTTAACATGACAATCAAGAACAACATGACACAGAGATAGGCAATCCATGCCCAATATCACATCAAAGTAAACCATGCTAAGGAATAATAGATCCAATTGGGTCTCCAGACCCCTAATAGATATCACACACGATCGATACACGCGGTCCCTAATAATAGTATTGCCCACTAGAGTCGACACATGAACAAATGTAATATGGACTCACGGGCCATATCAAAAAAATGGACAAAATATGATGAAACATAGGAATACATGGAACCAGGATCAAATAAGGCTGAAGCATCTCGGTGATAAAACTGAAACAATACCAGTAATCACTCTATCTGAGGCCATAGCATCTGCTCTGGCTGGAAGCGCATAAAAATGGGCCTGGCCTCCACCCGATCGACCTCCCCCTTTGAGGCGGCCTCTAGCTGCCTGACCTCCACCCCTCGCTACCTGGGTGGGTGGTGAAGTAACTGGAGCTGAAGTCGAGGGCTGACTCCTCTGCTGGGATAGACCCCCAAGAAAAAGAGGACACTGCTTCCTCATATGTCCAAACTCTCCACCCTCGTAACAACTCCCCGATGCTGGAGATGGGACTGAAGGAAACCCCTAGCACTAGGATAACCACTAGAAGAACCAGACATAGATGAACCCTATACCGATGGTGCACGAGATGAACTCTGAGCTAGGAGAGCACTGAATGATGGGTGCCCCTGATGAGAACTGTGAGGACCATGATAACCTGAGCGACCTGGTTGAGCTTGCCTAAATGGACGGCCTCTGCCGTGCTGAAACTGTCCTCCTGAAGGAACACCACCAAAACTACCTGATCCCCGAGGCCTCTTGGCCTCCCTATCATTAGTCTCCTGGCGACGAACTGACTCAATCTCTCGGGAAATATCAACAACCTACTCAAAGGTATCACTCGATACCCTCTCTCTAGTCATCAGAATACAAAGCTGATATGTGAGGCCATCCACGAACCTCCTTATCCTGTCTCTATCTGTAGGGACCAACAAAATAGCATGATGGGCAAGCTCCGAAAATCTCATCTCGTAATGCGTCAATGTCAGATCACCCTGACACAGCTGCTCAAACTGCTTACGCAACTCCTCTCTGCGAGACTGTGGAACATACTTCTCTAAGAAGAGAGTGGAAAACGGCTACCAAGTAAGGGGCGCTGTACCAACAGGCCTACGCCTCTCATAGGACTCCCACCAAGTAAATGCAGCTCCTGAGAATTGGAAAGTAGTAAACGAGACCCCACTGGTCTCCAATAACCTTGTTGTACGAAGCATCCTCTGACACTTGTCTATGAAACCCCGAGCATCCTCGCCCTCAACACCACTGAATGTCAGAGGCTGAAGTCTACCAAGTATCTCCAATATCCACTGCTTGTCGTCAGCCATAATTGGAACCACAAAATCCTGAGCTGGTGCAACCAGTTGGGTTGGAGCTACCCCCGGTGTCTGAAGCCCCTGAATAACCTGTTCAGGTGTACGGGCAGCTGGAGTCTGAGTGCCTCCCCCGGCCTGAGAAATAGCAGATGTGGAAGAAACGGCGACCGTCTGTGCAAGACTGGTGCACACCGTAAAAATTTGGGCTAGGGTATCCTGAAGACCCGGAATAACAATAGGCACGGCCAGTGCCTGGGCCGGTCCCACTGGAACATCTGTGGCACGGACCTGATCTGGAACAATAGGCAGGGCTATAGGTACTGGCCCGACTGCTGCTCGGGCTGCACCCCTACCTCTGCCACTACCTTGACCGTGGCCTCGAACCCTCACGGGACCCATAGGTGGCTGATCATCCTGCCCGGTAGTGCATGTCCTCACCATCTGTGAGAGAATTAAACAATAGAAGTTTAGTTTCCAGAATCAACAGATTCGCACGATAGAATTCAAGGATGTGATATTTTTTCCTAAGGATTCTGCAGCTTCTCGAAGATAAGTACATATGTCTCTGTAACGATCCACAAGACTCTACTAAACCTGCTTATGACCGATGAGTCCTATGTAACCTAGGCTCTGATACCAACTTGTCACGACCCCAAATCTAAACTGGCCATGATGGCGCCTATCGTGATACTAGGCCAGCCAATTTACTGATAATAACATAAAGGATTTCTATTTTATACACAAATCATCCGATATTTCATAAAAATTTGCAATTTTTAACATTTCAAAACAATAAAAATGGCCAAAATATCTAAACACAGCCCCAACACCTGGAGTCAACTGTCATGAGTATCTACGAAGTGATACAATCTGATACTATTTCATTACTACAAGCATGTCTGGGAAATAGATAAAATGACAGAATGAGGAGGAGAAGGGCATGTTGCGGACGCCGAGCAGCTACCTCAAAATCGTCGAACAAAGCTCCAAAAAGAGAGTAAATCGGCTATCGCTCAGTCCCGGTACCCTAATTTGCACACAAGGTGTAGGGAATAACGTGAGTACGCCAACTCAGTAAGCAACAATTATAAATAGAGACTTGAGTGAAGTGGTGAGCTTTAAAAATCATGTAAATTCATATAATAAACAACAATTGAAATGAATAAATCAAGTCAGGAATCTATGTTCCGAAAGTTTCATAAAAACTCCAGCTTCCCATTTGAAATCTCATACAAAACATTGGTTCAACATTATCATTTAGATGCTAAATGTAAAGAAGATTAAAAACAATAGTTTTATAACAAATAAGCCCCTCAGGCACAGAACCACTCACAAATACGCCTCTTGGGCAAGACTATCAGTCACTCGTGACTCAACTCTCATTAATCAGCACTCACACTCAGTAGTCACGCTCAATATGTACCATATATTAACCGCTGCAGCGTTTAGCCCGATACATAAATAGTCGGCTGCGCTCACTAGGGGTGTACAGACTCGGGAGGGGCTCCTACAGCCCAAGATCTATATCGCTAAGGTGTGCAGCCCGATCCATATATATCTCGCTGCGGCGTGCAGCCTGATCCATCACTATCCTCACAATTTGGCTCTCGGCCTCAGTCAGTCATCATCCTCACAAGCCATTCGGGCATCTCAATAAAAATCAGGGGACTCAGCCCAAAAAAAATTTCGTATGTTTTAAAATAGAGTAGTAAAACTGAATCAAACAGTAAACAGGAAAAATCATGCCTAAGGATGAGATTTCAAATCAAAATAGTATGAGGACAATAGTAAAAATTACCCCTGAGGATCCAAATACGCGGCTTAATAGTCGCTACCGGACAGACTAAGTCACGATCCTTACCGGTGCACGCCCACACGCCCGTCACTAGCATATGTGTCACCTTATTTATCAAAACAATACAAAATACCGGGGTTTCGTACCCTCAGGTCTAGATTTACAATCGTTACTTACCTCAAACCGGCCAAAATCCGAATCTACCAAAATCAGTACCATATCATCAATATATGTTAAAAGAACAAAACCCACTCCAAATCTATGAAATTTATTCAAAAATCACGGAATTGGCCAAACCCGACCCCCGAGCCCACGTCTCGAAATCCGATAAAAATTACAACACTAGAATCCTTATCCGCTCACGAGTCTATATATACCAAAATCATCAAAATCGGACCCCAAATGGCCCCTCAAATCCCCAATTTAAGCTCACCAATTTAAAGCCCTAATCTCCAAAAAATTTCCCCAAAATTTCCAATAAAATCATGATTAAATAATTGAATAATTTCCATATACACAAGATACAAGGTCAAAGTAGCTTACCTCACTGAAAACACTTAATTCCCCCTTGAAATCCCAGCTCCAAGCTCCAAAATCCATCAAAATGGTGAAGAAATAAGTGAAAATTAGCGAAGGCAACCTTTTGTAGGTTCTGCTCAGCATTTTCCGCAGCCTACAGACAAAAATCTTCCACTTGCGGACTCACACCTACGGTCCCAGGTGCGCACCTGCGAGAATGATTTAAACTCCTATTTCCGCATTGGTGGTCCTCCCTTCGCACCTGCGGGCTCGCAGGTCTGACCAAACTTCTACACCTGCACCCTCAAGCCACCCTACCATTTTCCGCTTCTGTGTAAGGCCAACATCACCTGCGGTCATCGCACCTGCGGCTCCTCATCCGCAGGTGCGGCCACACCAAAAGCCATGCACCAGCAACAACGTGCATTTTTTCAAGTTTAAACCTCCCGATGACCGTCTGAAATCACCCCGAGCCCCTCGGGGCCCCAAAAAAATATACCAACATGTCGTACATCATTAACCAAACTTATTCAAACGCTAGGAATACTCAAAATAACATCAAATCATCGAATTAAATCCAAATTTCAAGCCTAAGGATTTCCAAACTTCCGAAATTTACCAACAATGCCGAAACCACCCAAACCACGTCCGAATGGCTTGAAAATTTGCACACACATCCCAAATGACACTACTAACCTTCTCCAACTTCCGGAATTCCATTCTAACCTCGATAGCATATGTTCCACTGCCGACGAGAAATTGCCAAAAATCTATTTTTTTTGCCAATTCAAACCTAATTCTACTCCGGACTTCCGAACAACATTCCGAACACACTCCTAAGTCCCAATTCACCTAATGAAGCTATCCGAGCCATCAAAACCATATTTCGTGATCCTTTACCTATAAGTCAACTTGCGGTTGACTTTTCCAACTATTCACCTAACTTAAGAGACTAAGTGTCTAACTTCTCTCCCGAACCACTCCGAACCCGAGCCAACCGACCCAACACAACACAAATGATCTAAACAACACAAAACTAAATAGAAATGGGGAAACATGGTTAATCTCTCGGAACAACCGGCCGGGTTGTTACACTACGGCACCATACCTTTATTAGTAATCAATTTTATTTCTCCAAAGTAGTGTAATTGGCTCTCCTAGAGATTTTAATTAATTTTGTACTACCACATATTCATCAATATACATATGGTGAATATCACTTTTTAAGGAGAAAGTTATACCATTATGGTCATGGTCAAAATCATTATAGGCAAGATATGTTTCTTCTATTACTTTTGCCTTGTAATAATCACATTGCGATAATATTTTGGCATAATCACAATAGGTACGTGATCAATGACCATTCATGCCATAATAGTGAAATTATTTTCTTATTTCATCTCAAACCTCCTTTTAGAGGTGAGTGTAGTCTATTCACTACCACTATGACGTTCATATTCTTCCAAGAATATGTATTCATAAATCCGATGTTGTCACATTCACATCGTGAATGGACCATAACCATCTATATGTGCTTTACAAAATTTCATGTCAAATTGATGACAAATATTACTTTCACTGAGTGAATGATTATTTTGAGAACCCTTATTATTCTCATTATCACAATGATAACGATTATAATTTCGTCTATTGCCACGTCCACATCCATTGTTACCTTCATGGTAATATTTTGTCTTCTTTCAGACTTATACATATTGCTATCACATTATCTTAAGGGAAATGAGGATGAAGCAAATTCAATAGGACGTGTTTCCACTTCTTTGCGCACAATCATACATCAATTTGATCAATGGCAAGGCATAGAAATTTTACCACTTCAGGTGGTTATAATTTCTTGCAAACTCTATTAGAGTTATAATATCAAAATTTATTGTCTTTGCTCGTATTTAAAATCAAATTATAGAATTTCAAGAATTTAAAAGATAAAATAAAGTAAAATCCTTACCTTAAATCCAGAATTTATTCATGAAGAAACTTCATGGAACAATTGGCAATCATTATGCTCAATCCCAAAGCTTCTACTCAATTGATTAGAGTTTCATGCTGATAACGTGTTATAAAACAATAAGAGCAGAAGAAGAATATTGCAAAGGAAAATAGAGAGAGAATTCTTATTGATATTGGATCAATTACAATGGAATAGAACCCCTCTATTTATAGGGGAAAAGTGACTTATCCACCAAGTAACAAACCCTAGAATCTCTCTAGAATATAGACATTCACTATAAATAAAATTCTATTTATAACATGTTATAAAACAATAAGAGCAGAAGAAGAATATTGCAAAGAAAAATAGAAAGAGAATTCTTACTGATATTGGATCAATTACAATGGAATAGAACCCCTCTATTTATAAGGGAAAAGTGACAGAGCCACCCAGTAACAAACCCTAGAATCTCTCTAGAATATAGACATTCACCATAAATAAAATTTTATTTATAACACTCCCCCTTGAATTTGTATTCAACAGATTATGTGCCTCGTTAAAACCTTAACTAAAATACAACCCAGTGGAAAAAAATATAATTGAAGGAAAAAGAGTACACATATCTAACAATACGCCTTTTGGCCGCCTCATTAAAAACCTTGCAAGGAAAACCCAGTGGGACAAAACCTTGTAAGGTAAAAAGAGTACAATGCGTATTAACTCCCCCTGATAAGAGAATCAATTCACATCCTTGAGCCTTCGCATCCCAATCTTGTGCACTAGCTTCTTGAAGGTTGATGTCACCAGAAATTTGATGAATAAATCATCCATGTTAACTTCAATGAATATGTTGCACCTTGAAAATTCTCGCTATCACATTATCATGCTTATAATTATAGCAAGATAGAAATGTGCAAAAATTTTACATAGGATGTAGTACTTCATGACCAAGAATTTTATATGCTTTAAGCAATTTAAATCCTCATGGATTGTCATATAAGTTAAATTATATAAGCCATATGAATGGACTTTAGATGCATACCAAGTTTTGATGTCATGCTAGATATATAAAATAGATAAAAGTGATTGTACACACCATTGACTTTATACTTTCAAGTGTTTGAACAACATGCCCAAAACTACATGTCTTTCACATGAAACCAATTCTAATTGAATCGTTTCTCCATATTTAAGATCCTCATATATATATTTAGCGTTATTATAGACGTCGATGACTAACATTTTATATCGGTTCCAATATTTTTTTCATAAAGACATAACATAGAAATGTCTTCATTCATATTTTCAGGTACCTGAACCTCTCCTAAGATTTTTATGAAGTGTTATGTCATGTGATATCCTAGATCACTTGCCTCCTTATTATGATCATTTTGAACATTTTCTCATCTTCTTTATCAAGAATTCTATTTGAAACTGATTTGTCTATATGCTTTAAGCGTACCATAGACTTTGTCCTTCTAGAACTTATTCTAATAAGAGCATTTGTAGTGAGAATATAGTTAATTTCTTTGGGTCAGCAATTGCGTCTGGCATACTTTGCATTGCAGATGAATTATCCTTTTATAAACTTCAAGTTCATATTATCTTCAAGGATCTAGAGGTACAAATGATAATTCATTCCACGTAACTTTTTCTCAACTATTTATTTTGTCTCCCCCTCATGTTAGAAAAAACAAACTTTCTTCCTCAATTTTGGGAACCCATCTCTGTGCATAATGGTGTTAATCAAAATATACACCGCACATTAATAATAATAAGATAGAATTATTTGGTTCCTGATCCTGAACCACTTGTGAGGGGAGAACGTAATATACTTTCGTATATAATGTTTATCAAAATTATATAAATAACTTTGTTATCAAGAGGAACTCTCTTGAATAGAAAATCTGGAAATTATGATCGATATTTAATTATTGAGCAGTTAAATCGCAAACATAAGGTTGCAGTTTAATAATAATCACACATGTAACCATCTCATAGATGCATCTTATGTGATATATATATGACAGGTGAATGGGTCCATATTCACCTTTTATATTCACCTTTGATTCAATCCCAATTTTTATTTCGTTTATTAATTAATGAGAACAAGCAACATAAGAGAATTCATAAGGAACTTTCCTGTCACGACCCAAAATACTAACTTAGGTCGTGATAGCACCCAACAGCAGGGTCATGTAAGCCAACACTCAATTTACTAAGGGTTCTTTCTTATTTGATTAAACAATTCAACATATACTAAGTTTTTAAAGCTTAAAACATAAATCGACAAGGATAATTAGCCAGCTTAAATCAAAATCGGTTATGAGGAGGTGTGAGCCAATATACATACAGACCCGTAATCCGTAATAACTACCATGTGTGTGCCAGGAACTAGTGTCACAAGTCATACGTGCATACTAACAGAATATACAAAAGATATAATATACAGTCCCACTGTCTGAAAGAAATAGACGGGAAATAAGCAAAAGAAACTCCATTATGCTGCTGGAGATCTCCAGGAGAAAGCATCTCACCGTGAAGTCAGGTCCGTCTATAATCAGAATCAAGCTCCGGTCTGACAACCAGATGCACCAGCCTCAGAAACTGTATATTTAAGTACAGAAGCGTAGCATGAGTACATATATATATGTACCCAGTGAGTATCCCGCCTAATCTCGAAGAAGTAGTGACGGGAGGTCGACTTGACACTCACTAAGGTCCAAAAATATAATTTAACAGAATATGATGCAAATGGTAGGCATGTAAAGGTAGTGAAACAGCAAATATATAAGGCACTGAAATCCAAGTAAATACTGAAAGTAAATAAACAATCACTACTACATATTTCCCCAAATATCTGTTAAATCAATATCCATGAATTCAGTAACAATTAATCATGCCCATACGGGATAAGGACAACTAGCCTGAGCCATAAGATGATCATATATGTGCACTGCCGAGGGTCGAACAACCCGAACCATAAGTGCACTTTGCCATAAAGTACTCACATCTATGCACTGTCGAGGATCGAATGGCCCGAACCATAAGTGCATCTTTGCCATAAAGTAATCATATCTATGCACTGTCGAGGATCGAATGGCCCGAACAATAAGTGCATCTTTCAAACCGCCGTGGCGTACGACCCGCTCCCATGAGAGTGGGGGAAATCACACTCCTCTCGCGGAATGTAAATTGCGAAGCGGTCAGATGCACACACAGTATTCCTGTTTAAATTACTTTTAAGTGAACAATTCCTTATGATTTCTCAAATTCCATGATCTCAGGTAAATAATCCGCATGTAACATTTAATTCATTAAGCATATAGTTCATTTCAAGGAAAACACAAGGCATGATGTGGGCCTAACTACCCGAGCATAATAATAATAGCCGCTACATACGGACTCTCGTCAATTTGTACGTACGTAGCCCCCATAAATATCACACATAGCATTTAAAACACCTATGGGAACAATTCCCTCTTACGAGGTTAGAAAGGAGACTCACCTCGCGTCGCACCTACTCTCCGGGTCAAGAATGCGCCCGAAACTCCGAACTCGTCAACCAAAGGACTCGAAGCTAACCAAACGTGACGTAAATATATCAAATTATACTCAAAGCATGGAATTCTCCTATTATTTAGTCAAATTCATCATTCTTGAAGAAATCTCAAAATCCAACCTTGGACCCGCATGCTCGGTTTCAAAAATTCTCGAAGGAAACACTCACCCATAACCTAAGGATCATTAATATATGATTTTTGTATGATTTCATAGCCAATTCACGGGTAATTCTCTAAATTCTCAAAAGCCCTAGGTTACTACCCAATTCCTTAATTTTTCACTAATTAGGTAGTTAAATTCAACCAGCAATTCATGCATTAACTAAATTTAGGGTAGAATTTACTTACCTCTCAGTGGTTAGGTCATGTGGCTCTTTTTCAAGCTCTCAAAATCATCTATGGTGGAAGAAAATGGAGTGAAAATGGGATAATCCCGCACTTAAAGGCCTTACTGGCTACAGGGGTTTCCTCACTTGCGACTCGACGACCACACCTGCGGAAAATGGGACAAGGGCCTAGGCTCGCACCTGCAGGATGTATTCTGCTCCTGTGGCTCCGCACCCGCGGGAAGGAGCCTGCACCTGCGAGAACTGGGCAACCCATTTGGGGGTTGCACCTGCAAGGCCTAGACCGCAAGAGCGGTCTCGCACCTGCAACTGGGCAACCGCACCTGCGGTCACACCAGATCAGGTGCACCAGCAACTGCTTCAGCTTGGTTTTTGGCCTCGTTTGGTGACCGAGAGGAACTTGGGCCCACCCGAGCCCCCCGTCCAAATATACCAATAAGTCTCAAATCATAATACAGAATCGCTCAAGCCTTCGAAAAACCTGCAACAACGCTAAAACTCAAAATCACATCTCAAAACCCCTAGAACAAAACTTAGGAACTTTAAGTTTTCTTGAATTCACTAACAATAGCGCCGAACTGACCTATACTACTCGGAATGACACCAAATTTTGCAGGTAAGCCATAAATGACATAACGGAACTATTCCCGGTCTCAGAATTTCGTTTGGACCCTGATAACACAAAAATACATCCAAAACCACAATATGAACTAAAGGAACTCTTATTTCAATATTGGGTGCCGAAATGCTCTCGGGTTATCCGAAACCCATTCCGAACATACGCTGTGATGACCCAAGGGGTCATTTTATGAATTTAGACTACGTTCTAGGCTTATTAGCCATAAAAAGATTAATTTTAACTACCTCGATTTGTGTGCGCAGTCCGGGCGTGAAACCGAAAAGCTTTTATGTTAAAATATAAGAAATTGTTTTGCTGAAATATTTATGAAATAATGAAAAGAATTAATGTTTGAAGTCATTGGTATCAGACCCGTATTTTGGTTTCGGAGGCCGGTACAAATTTGTTATGATATTTAGGTCTTGCCTATGAAATTTGGTAAAAAACGGAGATCGTTTGACATGATTCGGACATCCGGTTGAAAAGTTATGAACTATAAGTGTTCTTGAGGAAAATAATGAGTTTTGAGGTTTAATTCGTTGTTTTACATGTTATTTTCATGATTTGATCGCACGAGAAAGTCCGTATGATACTTTTAGACTTGAGTGCATGTTTGATTTAGAGCCC
>ML419622.1:1153-42745 GCA_005239525.1 Nicotiana knightiana
TGCAATCTAAAGTGAACTGTAATGCAATCTAGCTAGCGTAACTTGAGAGAGTGCGTCTAGTAAATTATCATAATTACTTGAGAGAGATTTATGGTAGATAGAGTGTTCATGATTGATAGAGACAACTAATCAAACTATAAGAAGTATCCGAGAAGGAAGTTCACCGACGGGGGAAACCATAACCTTAGACCTTTATCATAATTGTTTACAACACATTGTTAGTAATTGTTAGTTATTATTATTGTCAGTAGAATTAGTAAAACATCACCAATTTATATTAAAAATTCTTGAGAGAATTGATTGAGTAAAAGTTTCGTATTCTAAAGCCTTGATTGATACGTAAATTCCCTGTGAGATCGATTCTGGGCATAATACCCCGGATTATATTTGCAACGCCCGCTTAGTCTTATATAAGACATAGTTGAGTGTAATCAGAAATATAATCTTCAATACATTGTAGAGAGAAAAGAACTGCTAAAACATTCATACAAATGAACCATGATCCGATCGAGACCTGCGTCGGCGCCGGAAACCTTGAACCCAACTCAACAACTCGACAGAACTTGGGTGGCTTACACAGTTAAAACGAACCTCTGTTCATTGGCAAACATTGTGCGATAGCGACTATTTTTGGGGTGGTTTAGTGTTGCATTTCAGCTAGTTTTGGGTGGTTGTTTCAGCTCTTGGAGCTGCTGTTTCGGGTTGTTTTGGAGCAGCTGTTTCATGGCTATTTGCAGCTAGTTTTGAGGCTATTACATTGCTGATTTTGCTGGATTTGAGGACAGTTTATGAGCCGGTTCAGCTGCGTTTTTGGTGGTATTTCAATGGTTTTTTCAGATCTGGAACATAGTGCTTTGGGGAGGGCGATTTTTGAAGTTTTTTTCTAAGTGACGAAAATGGTTGTTTTTTTTTTACAGATGTGAGTTGCTGATTTCAATGGAGGTTTTCATATAGGTTTCTTGGAGAAGAAAATGAGTAAAGTCATGGTGAAAAGATGATGGGCATAGGTCTGTTGTTTTTAGATGACGAGGGGGTGAGGAAGAAGAAAGGGAAACGGCCGATCTCCTCCTTTCAAAAAAATTTCTAGGTATTTTTTATATTAGGGGTCTTCTAGGTTAAGGGGTATGGGCTTATGGGCTTCGTCTATGTCTTGTTAGGTTTTAGTTTTGGGATAGGAAGACTTAAAAAAAAGATATAGCATGTTTATAAAATAAAACTTACTCTTAATTAATGAAAATATACTACTAAATATTTAAAAATATACTTTTGTTATATATATATTTTTTTGTGCTTAAAATAAAGTAAATAGTCAAAACTAGTAAAAAAATAGTGATATTAGACATAAACTAAATATTTAAACGCTATACTGTGTAAAATCATGTGGAAGGTCAAAAATTACATGTCTACAAGTACCAAATCCTAAGGTGGTTCCCCCACACAAGGTTAGGCAAGCCACTTACCTCGAACCAAGCTCAATCATTCGGTAGCAATGCTTTTCCCAAGAATATCTGACTCCGAATTACCCAAATCTAGCCAAAATCAATTAGATACCATAAATATATCCATAAGAAACTAATATAATCAATGAAATCTAAGCTAAGAAAGAAACTAGGAAATCGATCCAAAAACCCTCCCCGGGCCCAAGTCTCGGAATCCGGTAAAAGTCACAAAATATGAAGACATATTCACTCACGAATCCGACCTCAAATTGCCTTTCAAAACTGGAAATTTTAGTTTACGAAGTTTCTACCATTTTCCCCCAAATTTTCAACTCAAATCCCTAATTAGATGATGAAAAGAGCAATAGATTCATGAAATATATTCCAATCCGGGTTTGAATCACTTAACCCAACAATTTCCATGAAGAAACCTCAAAACATTGCCTCACACCGAGCTTTCAATTCCCAAAACTGAAAATGGAAATCAAACCCTCGAACTTGATCTTTTCTGCCCAGTTATTCCGCATTTGCGGACCTACTATCGCACCCGTGACGCCGCACTTGCGGAAATTACATCGGGTGCAGAAATGACTTAAAAGTATGGGTCCGCATCTGCGAGCAATGGGCACGCACCTGCAGGCCCGCATCTGCGACCCTGCCTAGGATGCCCATTCTCGCTCCTGCGATCCTTCCTCCGCATATGCAGACGGAAGATGCGGCTCCCCTCTCGCACCTGCGCCTCACAGACCAACTTGACCAAGTCGCACCTGCGCTCTAACTCCCACACGTGCGAGTCCGCACTTGCGGACTATCCTCTGCGGGTGCGAAACACCATAAACCCAGCAAATCTCAGCAATTGCCTAAGTCCAAATTTCAATCTGTTAAGCATCTGAAACACACCTGAGGCCCCTAGGAATCACATCAAACAACGTTAAAAACACAAATCACCATCCGATTCAAACTTAATGAACTTGAAACTTCAAAATTCTAAAACCGATGTCGAAACCTACCAAGCCACGTCCGACTGACCCCAAATTTTGCACACAAGTCATAATCAACATTATGGACCTACTCAGACTTTCAGAATCAGAATCCAATCCCGATATCAAAAGTATGCTACCGGTCAAAATCTGAAAAATTTCAAATTTCACCATTAGCCTAAATAAGCTAACGACCTCCAAAACGCAATTCTGATACGCCCCTAAGTCCAAAATCACCCAACAGAGTTAAAGGAACCGATGAAACTCCATTTCAGATTCGTCTTCACATAGTTCCGACTATGGTCAAAATCCTAATACTTAAGCTTCCGTTAAGGAACTAAGTGTTCCAAAACATCTGAAACAAAACATCTGAAACCACAACCAACACCTCCCGGCAAGTCATATGAGCAGAAAAAGATACGGGGAAAGCAGTAACAGGGGATTGGGGCTATAACTCTCAGAATGAGTAGTCGGCTTGTTACATCCTCCCCCTCTTAAAATAATTGTTCATCCTCGAACAAGTATATACACATACCTGAAGTAGTGAAAAGATGAGGATAACGGCTGTGCATATCATACTCAGTCTCTTAAGTCGCCTCCTCGAACCGGCTGAGCCCTCAACCAAACCTTCATGAAAGCAATGTTCTTTGACCTCAGATTTCGAACCTGCCTATCCAAAATAGCCACTGGCTCCTCAACATAAGATATATCCTTGTCCAATTGAAGTGAGCTAAAATCCAACACATGAGACGAATCCCCATGATACTTCCGGAGCATAGAAACATGGAATACCGGATGAACTCCTGCTAGACTTGGAGGTAAGGCAAGCTCATAAGCAACCTCCCCAACTCGCCGCAACACCTCAAAGGGACAAATGAACCTTGGGCTCAGCTTTCCATTCTTCCCAAAACTTATAACGCCTTTCATAGGCGATACCCGAAGCAAGACCAATTTTCCAATCATGAATGCAACATCGCGAACCTTCCGGTCCACTTAACTCTTCTATCTGGACTAGGCTGTGTAAAGGAGATCCTAAATCACCTTCACCTTATCCAGGGCATCCTGAACCAAGTCTATACCTAATAACCTAGCCTTGCCCGGCTCGGACCAACCCACTGGAGACCAACACCGCCTACCATACAGAGCCTCATATGGTGCCATCTAGATGCTCGAATGATAATTGTTATTGTAGGCAATCTTCACAAATGGCAAGAACTGATCCCACAAACCTCCAAAATCCATCACACACGCACATAATATATCCTCTAGTATTTGAATAGTGTGCTAGGACTGTCCCTCCATCTGAGGGTCAAATGTTGTGCTCCGCTCTACTCGAGTACCTAAGTCTTGTGATACGACCCTCCAAAACCATGATGTAAACTGCGTACCCCGATCAGAGATGATAGATACTGACATGCCATGAAGCCTGACGATCACGCATATATAAATTCGAGCCAGTTTCTCGGAAGAATAGGAAGTAATCACAGGAATGGAATGAGCTGACTTCGTCAGCCTATCCATAATTACACAAACTACATCAAACCCCTGCTATTTCTATGGGAGTCCACCAACGAAATCCATAGTGATCCACTCTCATTTCCACTTCGAAATCTCTAACTTCTGAAGTAACTCACCCGGCCGCTGATGCTCATATTTCAAATGCTGGCAATTTAGACACCGAACCACATACTCCACTATGTCCTTATTCATCCTCTTCCACCAGTAATGCTTCCTCAAGTCCTGATACATCTTTGCGACACCCGGATGAATTGTGTACCGCGAGTTGTGAGCCTCCTGGAGAATCAACTCACGCAAACCATCTACATTGGGCAAACATAGCCTGCAATACATCCTCAATGCGCCATCATCCCCAATAGTGACCTCCTTAGCATCACTATGTTGGACTGTGTCCTTAAGGACAAGCATATGGAGGTCATCATACCGACGCTCCCTAATACGATCATAAGAGTAGACCGGGAGACCACACAAGCCGATACTCGACCCGGCTAAGAAATATCCAATCTCACAAACTGGCTGGCTAAGGCCTGAACATCCAATGCCAATGGCCTCTCGATTGCTGGTAGATATGCTAAACTCCCCAAACTCTCCGCCCGATCACTCAAAGCATCGGCCACCGCATTGGCCTTCCACGGGTGGTAATGGTGATATCATAGTCTTTAAGTATCTCCAACCACCTCCGCTGACGTTTCCTTTTGCTTGAACAGATGCTGCAAACTTCGATGATCTGTGTAAACCTCACAAGGGACACCGTACAAATAGTGCCGCCAAATATTCAAGGCATGAACAATAGATTTTAACTCAAGGTCATGGACATGATAGTTCTTTTCATGCACCTTCAGTGGTTTGGACGCGTAGGCAATCACCCTACCCTCCTACATCAACACCGTGCCGAGACCAATCCACGACGCATCACAATATACAGTATAAGATCCCGAACCTGTAGGTAATACCAATAATGGGGCCGTAGTCATAACTGTCTTGAGCTTTTGGATGATCTACCCACACTCATATGTCCACCTAAACGGAGTGCCCTTCTGGATCAGCCTGGTCATAGGTGCCACAATCAATGAAAAACCCTCTACAAAACGACGGTAATACCCTACCAAACCAAGAAAACTCCGAATCTTCATAGATGATGATGGTTTAGGCCAACTCTGCACTACTTCCACCTTCTTCGGATCCACCTTGATCCCATCACTCGATACTACATGACCCAAGAATGCCATTGAGTCTAGACAAAACTCACACATTAAAAATTTTGCATATTATTTTCTCTCAAGGTCTGAAGCACAGTCCTTAGGTGCTGCTCATGATCCTCCAGAGTCCGGGAGCACACCAGAATGTCGTCAATAAACACAATGATGAAAGGGTCAAGATAAGGCCGGAACACACTATGCATCAAGTGCATAAAATTTGTTGGGGCATTGGTCATCCAAAACGACATAACAAGGAACTCGTAGTGATCATACCGAGTCCTGAAAGCAGTCTTCGGGATATCTTGCTCCCGAATATTCAACTAATGATAGCCTGAACATAAGTCAATCTTTGAAAACACCCTGGGACCCTGTAATTAATCATAAAAGTCTTCAATACGAGGCAATGGATACCTGTTCTTCACTGTAACTTTGTTCAGCTGGCGATAGTCAATACACATACGCATAGAACCATCCTTTTTCTTCACAAATATGACTGGAGCACCCCAAGGTGACACAATGGGCCGAATTAAGCCCTTATCAAGCAACTCCTGTAACTGCTCCTTCAACTCAGGAGGAGCAATACAATATGGAGGAATAAAGATGGGCTGAGTGCCAGCAACAAATCAATAACAAAATCAATATCTTTGTAAGGCGGAATGCCCGGAAGATAAGCTAGAAACACATGTGGGAAGTCCATCGCTACTGGAACGTACTCAGCTGTAGGGGTATCAATACTGACATCTCTTGCATAAGCTATATACGCGTCACACCCCTTCTCAACCAATTGTTGAGCTTTAAGAAATGAAATAACTTTGTTGGGAGTATACTCTAAGGTACCTCTCCACTCTGATCGCGGTAATCATGGCATAGCCAGCGTCACGGTCTTAGCGTGACAATCAAGAATAGAATAATGGGGAGACAAACGGTCCATGCCCAATATAACATCAAAGTGTACCATACTGAGCAATAATATATCGGCTCTGGTCTCAAAACCACTAAGATAAATCAAACACAACCGATACACGCGGTCCACAACAAGAGAGTCTCCCACAGGAGTAGACACATAAACAGGGGAACTCAAAGAATCCCGAGATACGCCCAAATACGGGGAAAAATAAGAGGGCACATAGGAATATGTAGAGCATGGATCAAATAATACCGATGCATCTCTATGACAGACTTGAACAATACCTGTAATGACAGAGTCGGAAGCAACTGCCTCTGTACGAGCCGGAAGAACATAATACCTGGCTTGGCCTCCCCCTCTAGTGCGATCTCGACCTCTCCGGCCTCCACCTCGAGTTGGCTAAGTAGGTAGGGCGGTAGCTGGTGCTGGAATCATAGCCTGAGGACCCGGTGGAGCATGCGGTGGTGCAGGAATCTGTGGAGGCGCACCCCTCCTAAGTCTGGGGCAATCCCTCACTATATGGTGAGTGTCGCCACACTCAAAACAAGCTCTCGGAGGGCGTGGCTGTTGTGACTAACTCGGGCCAGGTCTGCTGGACTGGTTGCTAAAAGCACCCTTTGTAGGAGGCACACTAGATATTGGCGGTGCATAATATGGCTCCTAGGGCCAAGAAGAGGCTGGAATACCATTAGTGGTTGGACGAGCTAAATGAACTGGGTGATTCGCACAAGTCTACCTCGGTACCACAAGAATTCAAATTCCTTGGCGAAATTAGGGGCCTTACATCCTCCCTTTCTTAGGATAATTCATCTTTGAATGAGGAGTAGAGTCCTCCTATAACACTCAACATAGTTCATTTCTCCTTTCACACATCATACGCCCCCAAATGACTAACTCCCTAAATTTTCCAAAAATTTTAGAAGAGTCTCCTCTATAATTGGTCATATCCACCTGCCAGAGAATCACCAAAACCACCCTAACAACATATCCACAACTCAACAAAGCATCACAATATATATTAACAACACCGACCTCAACATCAAGGGAATTACATTAATAGAAGTGGTATCTTGACATGAAATGGACACATTTAAATCATAACACATAGAAAGTACCTTTGAACCACATCCATTTGGCTCTACAAAAAAGTGAGGGTATTTTCTTTCAACAACACACTCGGCCTTCGAGTTGACCTCCTCGATTCAAAGACTTAGTCATTGAAATTTGATGGAGGCAATCTCAACTTTCGGACTTATCTAACAAGGATGAAAATAAGGTACCTCTAATGATCTAGTTACCCATTAACTTCACCTTCCATAGCTCCCACATGAATGATAGACAAACGACTCCCAATGATCCCTATCAGGCATAGACACTTGAAACACTGGTGCATGGAGAACAACGATGGAGGGGGGGGCATCATACTCGTAGCTTGGCCTATTTCTTTCAAGATTCCATAAGGCCCAAATGTAAAATACACATATCTTACCTTATTAACAATTCACATCGAATATTCATGGGAAAAACAATCTGGAGAATAACCTATTCACTCTGTTCAATTCTAAACCTCTGCGTCAAACACCCAAATTTAAACTCTTGGCGACATTCAACCATTATTTTAGGATGGGCTAGAATGAATATTACTATAGAGTTCCTACCTAACAAGTTTGATCATAGACGATGTTTATTCTTTGACATGTTTGAACCTACATCTCTCAATAGATTTACTAAAAATAGGAACAACGAGGTTCAATATTGGGCTAGAATTATTCAAGAATCCATCAATTTACTGAGAAGGGCATTTCAGGAGGTTGTATTCTTAAGTGATATGAGGGCGTCCACCAATAACAGGGTTAATCATCGTGATGCCATCATTGATTCAACAAATGAGGCATAGGGTTAACAATACACATTGATAATATGGGAACCACGTATGACATCATAAAATGTAAAAAGAAGTGTTGTCGTTTTAGACGTGAGATATATGGAAGGCATGATAGGGAGGGCAAAAAAAATAGCATCAGTTATTTTGGGGATGATGATAAGTTATGAAAGTGGTAGTAACAATTGTTCCACTCCACATGTGTCTTGTTCGGCAATTGTATCCTTAAAAAGAAATATCGAAGTACGTGACACCAGTTCCCCCTAGAGTGTCAGGAAATCAGCTTACCACGAAATAATAATATTTTAGCACCCTGTATGTGATATGGGTTTCAAAATACATGAAGTTACATTATGCTCTTAACAACATTTGACACAAGGAATCTATGCCACAAACCAACATGGTTAAAAACAGAAAATGAATGATTGCGAGATTATTATTATTCTGACAGCTTAACCATTCACAATGGTTGATCCTATATGGGAGGACTAGAGATACAACAACCTGTCTTTCAAATCAATATGCTCATCATATATTCCAGAATCTGAAACATCCACTTTAAGTGGGGAGGAAAAGTCGTTGTAGGGTTGCGTAACTTTCAACTACACACGCGTGAAACCATGTAGCTAGGGCATCTTAAAATTGAGATTAAAGCATGCATTGGTTGGAGAGGTTCTAAGGGTTTATATAACATTTCGAGGAGCATGAAAATAAAAATTCTACCCACCCAGCGATGTGGAATGTTAAGGATGGTAAAACTCTACGCACCTGGCAATGACATAGCCAGTGATTCTAGAAATCGAGCGTGTAAAGACAACGAAACCCAGCGAGACACTATAAAATAATCATGCAAGGTTTGTAGATGTTCATAATGAGTTTGCCATGGATTTTTATGACTTGGAAAGTACCCAGATGCTAATGAAAGATAGGAAAACACGAGAACAAGACGTTATGCTATGATAACCCTCAAAGGTGCATTTGGTCTCGACGGAGAGCCTATTAAGGGTCCTTATGTGAAAAGAAGTGTTATAGTGACACATATAAGGACGCGATCTCTCATGGTTATCGAACAAGTGTCGGGAAACTAGCATAATGAATTCACTAACTAAGGAACACAATTAACACAGTTTTTGGAGGTATAAAGAGAAAATGAACATTTGTTGTGAGCTGGACATGTTTCTGCTATATTAACTCCCAAACTGCAATACAAAGCCACATCACGGGCAACCACAACACTAGGAACAATGTGAGCTACTTACTGCGGGATTTCAAAAGTGGACAAGAAAGTTATAATAAGATGGGCGACACAAGATCTTCCTATGACGGATGTGTGAGGGTCTCAATTTTTAGAGAGACTTCATGCAAACAGTGACCATTTTGATTGTTACATCTCACGTTTTCATACGTTAAAGTTTCATCTTCAGTTAATTGACGTAGACTTGGGGATGAGATTTTCTTAAGATTATAAGCATTTATGCTATTTATAACAACCAATAAGTACGTGCCGTGAAAGAAAAAGGGTAAACGAATCAAAGAAAATGTGTTTCATAGAAGGTTGTTGGTTTGGGATAAAATACGGTCCGAGCTATAATACCCGATATTTATGGACTGGTACCATACAAGCTACCATATGACCATGATGGTATGATCTATAAAGTGTGTTAAAAATAAGTAGTATTTTAAGTAATTTGAGACAATTCTTAATTATGTGGGTAATTGGTTAATTATTGGTTTAATAGGAGATTAACCATGTAATTAAGGATTTGTGGATAATTGTAGGTGAGGACAAAATTCCCCCCACGTGGCAGTAAATGGCGTAAGACTTAAATAACTCTTGCCCTTAGCCAATTTAATTAGTAGGCACATGGACAACATTCTTAAGCATATAAACGTAAGAGGTGGAGTTATGTTAGTCATCTCTAAACTTATCTTCCATGGATATCAATTATTTTTTCCAAAAGTTGGATATATACATAAAGGCAAAATAAGGAACGAAGGTGAGGGAAATTTGAAATTCCATATGAAGACTTCATATTACAATAACAACAATTAATAATCTCCCCATTGTTAACGTTAAACCAATGTACGGATAAGTTTGTGGAGAAGATTCTTGAGTATATATTTTAAAGGATGTGTTCCCAACAGGGAGTTCTTGGTTAGTAAAGGAATTCATACGAAATTTCACTGCGTAGTAACAATAGGATTTTGCAATTCTAAAGGAATACAGTGCAATCCTTCTCAAGAATATCATACGGATTTTTCCCTACTACATGTATGTTAAGTCTAAACTTTTCTTTCATTTTAGCATGATCCAGTAACTACATGTTTTTGATAGTGAGACATAAAGATAAGTTCATATTCCTGAATTTATGTACATTTTCCTAGTCTCATAAGTTACAGCATTCTCCCTTATCGGGACTTCATATTCAGTTTAGTTTTGTATTATGTCAGCCAAGAGAGAAGAGAGTCTATATATATAATATTACCATATTTTCACCACCATCGAGCTATAATTAATGGGCAGGCCCCTACTAGACAACCTCAGATCAGATGGTGAGTTATATACCAAACTTACTGTGGCCGAGCGCCTATGAGCGAACCCAGTTGGCCGAGATACAGAGCCTAGCATGGCCGAGCACCTACGAGCGAGCCTACCACGACAGAGAAGTTAAACATACCGATCCTTATAAGGCCGAACATCTATTTTACTTACTATATTGAGAGAGTTGAGTCAGTATCAGCAGGGAAGTATATCTTAAGATTATCTTTGACTCTCAGTTAACTTCAATTATTATATTATCAGTTCAGTTTCAACTTTCACACATTTATTTTCCCTACATATGTCGCGCCCCTTCTTTCCTTGCGGAGATCGTGTTTATGACATTTGGTTGAGACACCTCTTTGATTTTGGGAAAGGGGTTTGTGTTTTTGAGAGTCCCCACCTAACGATTTTTAAAGGTGCGTTAGGACACCAAAATGGTTCATTTACAAGTACATTGTTAACCATAGATAGGGTAATAGGTTGAAATTATCATAAGGGGAAGGTGTTAGGCACCCCTCAGGATCCACCAGTGTGGTTCCCGGCCAAACAACTTTGTGAATTTGCCCGGCTTAGAAAACAAACAAATAAAGGCTCAAATAAGAGGGGATTTAAGTCTTAAGCATGCAGATGTTTGAAAATAGTAAAGAAGGTTAGATTTTGAAAGGATTACGATATAAGAATATAAAGGGTATCCTATGTTTATATTAATATGGATCACATCAATGCAATACCCGGTATGACACTCCTCGAAGAGGGGCTACACGTGGTATTAACGCACCGGTCATCATATCCATATTCTACCCTTTCCCACCCCGTCAAAATAACTAAATCGAGTGTTGGTCTCAACCTCTATTGCATGTTGTTACTCGTACCTTCCTATCAGTCCCGGAGAATTTAGGACTTCTATCCTATAAGGGAGGTGCTAGGAAGACCCTCACGTTTTAAAGGTAAAAATTACTAAGGCGACACATAATAAAAGATATAGGACTTCAATTAAGGGGAGCATGGAAAGCAAATAAAAGGCTCAAGTATACCTCCACATATAGTACACATAAACAGAATGACTCATACACAGTTAAGGTCCAGATTCAGGTTCAGATCCTAAGCATGGTATCTAAGTGATAACACAAAGACAGATTTATTGCATAACTCAGAGAGGAAGTCTTAACCAGGCTTGCCTACTGGTTTTAAATATGCTGACAGTTGAACATTAATCACAAAGGACAGTTCTGGTTTTATTTCTTTATGGCTGATTACCTAAGAATTTCCTAGGCGTGTAGCAGTTATGATGAAAATTTCAGGTTGTTATACCTAATAGCATGCAGTTATAAGTGTTGCAAATATTCAGAGACTAATTACCAGTTTGTTAGAACAGGAGGACTGTTTTATAAATCTTTATTGAGACTAAGTGTAGTTAAATAAGTACGATCCTATAACATGATGGCTAATGCAGAATGATGCATATGCAGTTGCTAAAACAGGATCTCTAAATGCACATAGAATCACAGCATTATGCACATTTTCAGGAATAATATAGGTGACAGTTTTTAATGTTGTTTATCTTAAAAAAAATAGGTTTTCTAAGTACGGAGCATATTTGCAGCATGATGAGTGCAACACATTTATCCTAAGACAGGATTTCTAAATGAACTTTCAGAACATGTTTACAAGGCAGAACCACATAATAGCAATTTATTTTGTTGGTATTATTTACCCTATAGAAAGGATTTCAATGTTATGATGAGATGCTGAAAATAGTACATATAAATCCTAAATAGCATGATATCCAGTGCATGGCATGCTTGGCATGTTGTACCTTAACATGGCTGCTATTGCGCATAGAGAGAGTAAACTTGGGAAGCATGATTTCTACCCTTGATTACACTATAAAATGCATATTACCCACCCCTTTTCACTATCCAACCACAGAGTTGTTTAAAATTATTTATTATAGACCATTGAATAAGAATTACATAACTGAAAGTAAAGAAAATAAGAAGTTAACTATATGGAGCCTACAGTATAGGCCCAGATCTCCATGTCCTCAATGTCAAATAATATTTCACAACCTTTTAACAATATGGATGTGTCAGAGTTCCCTAAGGACCTCAAGGGATCACAGGCAGTACTCACACCCAGATTTCATGGCCAATATAGAGAGTAAGTGCAGTGTGGAATGGCCAGCCTTTGTGTGTCAAAATTTAGAGAGAGCTCAAGGGTCCCAAGCAATGCGCACACAGAGGGGGGCAGAACTTAATGATCTAAGAGTAGAGTGACAGTGCTCGACATAGTTTTGAAAAGGTTAAGTAAGAAAACAGTTTTGAAAATGGTAAGTAAGAAAACAGTTTTTAAGAGGGAAACTTGATTGAAATAGTTTTATAACAAAGAAGTTTAACCACTAAAAGGGAAGGAACACCAACATGTTCAACATCACATAAAGGACCAAGAATAGTCCAACAATCACAAGCAGGGGTAATGGGATTTGAGGGACAAATACAGAGCATGTGAGGGCAAACATGTAGCAGGCAGTACACAATCAGAAGTTCCTAAGGATTAAGGGGATTGGGGGATACAGTAGGGTATAGGATTATACTAACATAACAGGACCAAATAGTTCAAGACAGTAGGATTTACCCTAATCAAGCTAATGTACCAAACATAGGCGTGAAGATTCACATAGAACATGTATCAAGTACATAAAGACATGGTGGTTATGACAAATAGAGTATAACTTATCATGTGAATGGAGTTCAGGATCCTAGTTACATGTTGAACAACAAAATAATAAGTAAAAGCAAATTAGAAACACAATGAATTGCAACAGTAGTAGAAACATGTTGGTTTGAGAACTGAAATCTGAATTAAAACATACCAGTGAAGTGAAGAAAGCAGTAACACAAACAGGAAGTAGGAGATGCACAATAGTTAGCCTTGGCTTGCAGCCGACTAACTTAGAATAGTAGTAACTAGCACAGAAAAGAGAGAGAGTAGAGAATTTTTAGTTATGAGAGAGAGAGAGTTGAACAGATTAGTTTGTGTTTCAAATGAGAGAAGAGCATACATATATATAGTTTCTGAAAGTTGGGTTGAAATAAGGTAAAAAATTAGAATCAATTAACAATTACGGAAATTAGTATCAATTAGAGTGAAATCAGCACAAGTATCCATAATTAAGGAAGTTATTCAAACGGTGAATACAAATAAGGAAAGACTAAAGGGAATATTCAAACAACATGAGTACCCCTTGATTGAAGGGGTTAAAATTAAACGGATAATAGGAAAATAACAAAATAAGGAAAGGTCCCATGCGTATACCATATAAGGAAACAATTTCAACCCAATAGAAGTATGCAATTCAGACTAGGTTCATCAGATTTAATTAAGGAAATAAGGATCAATTAACAGTAAATCAACCATGTAGCAAGGTAAGATATAAGTTAAAAGTCGGAAGTTAGTAAGAGTAGTCCATAAGAAATAAGTAAGTATTTTTTCAAATCTCAAGGAATCAGGGATTCAAATAAATCATGAATAACATACATTAGGAAAATAATAGGCAAGAAAAAGCATAGCAAGGTAAAGAACCACATAGAATTAAGGATTCGATGCTAGCACACATTAAACGAACAGGGAGAATTCAAGAGTAAAAAAAAAACCCTAATGACTGTAGTAGCAAAATCACACATAGATTTAGAGACAAAGCAGTAACATGAAAGGGATTACACAGAACGAACACGATATAAACAGAAGAAAACAAATCCAGGAACCTTAGTAAGCAAAAAACAGGGTAAAAGCATAGAACACTTAAAACATTTATGAGAAATAAGAGTTCAAGCAATTAACGAACACATTAGTCAGAGAGAGACTCAGAAACATGGAGTTTTCAACATATTAAGTCAAATGAAAAGAGAACTTCAGATAAATCATTGAAACACAGAAAAAATCACAGAATGATACTAAAGCGGAAGAAAAAAACATTTTGAAAGAGGGGTTACGAAACCCTAATTTTGAGATGAGGAGACGTTTAGAAATATGAAGGTTATTTGAAGGAAACATGTAAAAGCTTTATAATATGCGAAGATCTAAGACAGATCTAAAGAAAAATCGAAAAATCTTGAGAGTTAGGGTTTCAGAGAACCCAGAGAAGATAAGAAAACCTTAAAATGTTTCCAGCTTTAGCCGGAGAAGTCATAGATCTTACTCGAAGGCTGGAGGTTGCCGAAAAATGGCATGAAGGACCATGGGTAGGATTTGAATGGCTCCAGGTTCACCTGAGGACCTTAGGGTAGCATCAAATCGGCATGGGGTGAAGTGGAGGCCAGGAAAGGGTGAGAGGACATAGCTTCCGGCGAGGGAGGTCGCTGAAGAGGATGGACAGAGTCCATCGGATAGGAGGGAGGACAGAAGGTTCTAGAGAGAACGAGAGATAGAGAGATAGAGATAGGTAGAGAGATGTTTGAATGGGGAGTCAATGAGGGGAAGGGGGGTAGTCGTCTAGGACTAATTAAGGTAAGAGTGAATCTGGGTCGTTGATCTAATTTGATCAATGATCCAGATTACACACAGGATTGGGTAGGGTAGGCTTAGATATTAGGCCCGAGTATTGGGCTAAATTAAATGGGTTAGGACCAGATTCAATTTAGGCTATATTTTAAATAAAAAATGGCTACTCGTTAAATACCCTATTAAATAGGTAAATAATTAATAAAAATAGCTAATGCTTACATAAAAATGAAATCAAGGCTAAATAAATGAAATTAAGGTAATTAGCTAATATTAAAATATAAAATGGCTAATTAGTGATTTAAAATGGTATAAATGTACAATTAGGCTATAATTGTAAAATTACTGTAATTATATTTAAGTAATGCTAAATTGGCTAATTTATGAAATAATTAAATCCTAATAGGATTAAAAATGATATATTGAGCTGGGAAATATTTTGAAATTATTTGTAATATAATTTATGAATAATTATTGAATTTAAAATACTGAATAAATTTGAAAAGAAATGAATAAAATATGGAAAAGTATGGAAAAATACCAGTTATTATAAAAAGTGATTTTGAAGGCACATATGAAAATTTTAAAATAGTTTGAGGAAAAATTGGGTATCAACAGCTGCCCCTCTTTACCCGGGAAGGATGAAAGAATTGTCGGGTAAAGATATGATGGCCAATTTTGACCGAGTGAGATGGTTTGGACAGATTCCAGCAGCAACCTGGTTTCTGAGTTGCCTACATATCCCTGGTTTTACAGGAATCAAGTCGTATGTAGTTCAAGATCATCGGTTAAGTATACTGATGAAGTTTCTTACAAGAACGGACGCAACATTTTGGACTGAATGAATAAGCGGCTTACGGGGTGGTTAGGAGAACTGGAAGGGACCGCTCCTGTCGGGATGGCGGTTTGCTCACCAGATTACCTGCAAATAAATAATATAAGCATATATTGTGTGTAATTTAAACATGATGCGAATTATCGTTGGACCATGAATGCCATCTTCGAACGGTTAAGGATGACGTCCTAAGACCATGACGTCATTGTCTATGAATTTCTTGATGCAAGATTCGCAGGCCATGAAAATGATGTTCTCGGGCCATGAGGATGGTGACTCCGAACCATGATGCCTTTGAATAATGATATGCAGAGGTCGAAAGAGATCCGCAAGCCATGACATGGTGTTCTCGGACCATGAAAATGGTACCTCCGAACGATGACGCCTTTGGATGAGTTGGCGATATTTCAGCCCATACAGATGCAATACAATGATGCTGACGAGACAGAGCTTAGTCTTGCAAATAAAAGGGCAGAGCTTAGCCTGAAAGGAAAGAGAAGTAAATAGTGCTTGAGACAGCGATTATTCTCGAAAGGTAAATTGGAGGCAGGCCTTAGCCTCGGAAGGCAGAATGGTAGCCTTATGCAATGCATATGAAGATAGTTCTTAGTCTTAGAAGGCAGAATGGTAGCCTTATGGAATGCTGTAGATGGAGGTAGAGCTTAACCTCTGAAGGCAAAATGGTAGCCTTATGCAAAGATGCAAATGCAGATGGAGACTGTGTTTAGTCTCGGAAGGTAGAATGGTAGCCTTATGCAATGATGTAGATGGAGGTAGAGCTTAACCTCGGAAGGCAGAATGGTAGCCTTATGCAAAGATGAAAATGTAGATGGAGACAATGTTTGGTCTCGGAAGGCAGAATGGTAGCCTTATGCAATGATGTAGATGAAGGTAGAGCTTAACCTCGGAAGGTAGAATGGTAACCTTATGCCAAGATGCAAATGCAAAGGGAGATGGCGTTTAGTCTCGGAAGGCAGAATTGTAGCCTTATGCAAAGATGCAAATGCAAAGGGAGACGATGTTTAGTCTCGGAAGGCAGAATGGTAGCCTTATGCATTGATGTAGATGGAGGTAGATCTTAACCTCGGAAGGCAGAATAGTAGCCTTATGCAAAATGTAGATAGAGGTACAGCTTAACCTCGGAAGGCAGAAAGGTAGCCTTATGAAAGAAATAAAATGGCAGTAGGAATTCTTAGCTGGTGATGAATTGCGGCATTGTGATTATTGAGAGAATTGTGAGTGCGGAGCATTGAGGCCTGTGCTAACGTCGGCAAGTGCAACAGTATTGAGAGTCTTATTTTGGACAATGTTTGTCCTCTGGGGGGACAATTCGTTTAGGGATTTTACAACCTTAGTGCCCGCAACCAAAGAAAGATCGTGAGTTCTATAAATCGGGGGGTGGGTTAGTTCGTATCCCGACTGGCTTTTCTTGACTTGCTAGGCTCGATCTGATGATACTGCCTGTAATATTGGGGTACTGTTGCTAAACAAAGCTGTTTCAAAAACAAACATGCATGATTTTGTAAAAGCATAATGTATAATTAAAAAATAATTTTGGGATGAACCGACGACCGTGAAACGGCTTGGGACATTACAACCTCTCCTGCTACGGAATTTTGAGGGTCCTCCTCAAGATTCTGCCCCAGTTGGATGGATGACTGCTTCTGGTTGTTGCTCGTGCGGTGATTTGCTGAACTTGCTTAAGAATTTTGAGGGTCCTCTTAAACATTCTTCCCCAGTTGGATGGATGAATGCTTCTGGCTGTTGTTCGTGCGGCGATTGGCTGAACTTGCTTCTGAATTTTGAGGGTCCTCCTCAAAATTCTCAGTTTCCAATTGCGGGGAAAATGAAATTTTTATTGAATTGTGACCAAACCCATAGGGCTGCCTACGTATCCCCTCTTAAACGGGAATCAGGTCAGGCGCAGTTCAACATAAAGATTACACATAGTAGTGTTTGACTACATCTGAATTGATTGGGTTTGGCCAGACTTCTCCGTCCATTTCTGCGAGTATAAGTGCTCCTCCTGTCAGTACCCGGTGAACCATGTACGGACCCTGCCAGTTGGGAGAGAACTTCCCTTTGGCTTCGTCTTGATGTGAAAAGATTGTCTTCAGCACCAGCTGCCCTGGTGTGAACTATCTAGGCTTGACTCTGTTGTTGAAGGCTCGGGCCATTCTGTTCTGATATAGTTGACCATGACAGACTGCGTTCATTCTCTTTCCGTCTATGAGGGCTAGTTGCTCATTACGGCTCTTTACCCATTCTACGTCGCTGAGCTCAGCTTCTTGTATAATTCTTAGAGATAGAATCTCAACTTCGGCAGGAATAATAGCCTCAGTACCATAAACTAGCATATAGGGAGTTGTCCCTGTTGAGGTGCAAACTGTGGTGCGATATCCCAATAAGGCAAATGATAACTTCTCGTGCCACTGCTTGTGCCTTTCTATTATCTTTCTTAGTATCTTCTTGATGTTTTTGTTGGAGGCTTCTACAACTCCATTCATCTGAGGTCTATAAGTTGTGGAATTCTTATGCTTGATCTTCAAAGCCTCGCACATAGCTTTCATCAAGTCATTGTTGACATTGGAACCATTGTCGGTGATGATTGACTAAGGAATCCCGAATCGACAAACAATACGGTCGCGGACAAAGTCTACCACGACTTTCTTAGTCACTGCTTTGTAGGATGCTGCTCTGACCCATTTGGTGAAATAGTCGATGGCTACTAGAATGAACCTCTGTCTGTTGGAGGCGGAAGGCTCGATTCGTCCAATAACGTCCATGCCCCAGGCGTCAAACGACCATGGTGAGCTTGTTGCGTTGAGCTCGTTTGGAGGTATCTTTATCATATCTGCGTGTATTTGATAACGGTGGCATTTCCGGACATATAGATGCAGTCTATTTCCATAGTCATCCAAAAGTAACCAGATCGGAGTATCTTCTTTTCATGAACAAAATCGTTCATATGCGGGCCACAGGTCCCAGCATGAATCTCCTCTAACAGCTTGGATGCTTCCTTTGCGTCGACACAATGTAATAATCCCAAATCAGGAGTCCTACTATATAGGACTCCTCCATGTGAAAGAAGTTGTTGGATTTTCTTCGAAGTACACTCCCCACGGCATAATAAAAGTTTTCTCAGCATCTTCCTCATCCATCCAAATCTGATGATAACCAGCGAAGCAATCCACGAATGATTGTAGTTCATGCTTGGCGCAATTGCCAATCAGGATATGTATATTTGCCAAAGGGAAGTCGTCTTTCGAACTAGCCCGGTTGAGATCCCGGTAGTCGACACATACTCTGACCTTCTCATCCTTCTTTGGTACTGGCACAATGTTGGCTAACCATGTCGGGTACTCCACTACCCTGAGAACCTTGGCGTTGATCTGCTTGGTGGCTTCTTCTTTGATTTTCAAACTCATTTCGGGTTTGAACTTCCTGAGCTTTTGTTTTACCGGTGGACACATTGGATTGGTTGGCAATTTGTGAGCCACAATAGACGTACTTAGAACAGTCATGTCGTCGTACGACCAGGCGAATATGTCCTCATGCTCTTTTGGAAATTCTGCATATTCTTTCTTTTCTGACGGCGACTAATGAATGCTGATTCGTGTTTCCTTCATGTTTTCTAAATCTCCCAGGTTGATTTCAGTCTCGTCCAGGTTGGAATTAGGTTTGTTCTCAAAACTCTCAACTTCTTTGACAATCTCGTCTGGTATGTCATCTTTTTGTGAATCCACGTCCGTTTGCTGCGTTGTCTCGTTGCATGTCACAGTCATCGGTTCATCAAGACAGTTAATAGTAATAATGTATAGGTAAAGTAATTAGAGAAATGTGATAGAAATAAATATTGATTTATAAGAAAAATTTAAAATGCTTTTGATAAATTGAACGAATGTTTTGAACATTAAAGATATTATTGCAGTAATTAAAATGCGAAAAAGGAAATCATTTTGTAAATAAAAACAATGAATAGCGCTCGTTTTAGCCTTGATACCCCGAGGCTCGTCGGGCTTTGGTTGTCCTGACAGTCCAATTCTTGAGGTACGTCCCTCTGCTCACAGCCTGTATGGAAGGGCCTTCCTCCCCCTCCTCCTCGAGAATAACACAGCAGTCCATACCACTGTCCTCCAAAAACAAGCTCCTCATTGCTGCAAGTGCTTCTTCTTCGTCTGATCCATAAATAACGTCGGCCTGTTGGAAGGTCTGCTCCAAATGCGGTATTGGCTCCAAAGGGTAATAAGGACCGCGCCAAGGTGGCGACCAGTTTTTGAATTCTTCCCAAGTGTATTCGTATCCCAAACCAAAAGTGGTGTCATGCTTCTTGAGTTTGATAGGTTTGGAAATCCCGTGAAGGTTCTTGCCGAGCCCTTTACCTGGCTCGTACCCTCTCTAATTCATCATACTAGAAATCTTGCTATCCCACCATTTGATTTTGTCGATAGCGTTGACCCGTTCAATGCGGTGGTAAGTTTCTCCACTCAGCTTCCTTCTTCCTTCAATCACCAGAATAGTCAGGCGACTGTAAAGGGGGTTGTTGCCATCGCCATGAATAATCACCTCTTGTTGGTTCCACTCGAACTTCATAGCCTGATGTAATGTTGATGCTATGGCCCTGGCAGTATGGATCCATGGTCGCCCTAATAACAGGTTGTAGGACGTTGGCACATCTATCACTTGGAAGTCAACCTCAAACCAGGTTGGTCTTATCTGCAAGCATAGGCTTATATCACCAATGGTGGGCCTTTGAGATCCAATATCTTGAGCGTTATCAATGGACAGATGTTAAAACATAATCCTCCATTGATCAGGATTGTGGTGATGAAATAATCTTCGCATTACATAGTGATGTGCAGTGCTTTGTTGTGACCCAACCCTTCAGGTGGCAGCTCGTCCTCATGGAAAGTGATCTTGTGGCTTTCTAGCACTTGGCCTACCATATTGGCTGTTTCCCCGCTAGTTATGTTGTTCGGCACATAGGCTTCGGTTAACACCTTCAACAAAGCATTCATGTGCGTCTCGAAATTCTGCAACAAAGAGAGCATGGATATTTGCGATGGCGTCTCGTTCAGCTGGTCGATGATCGAATAATCCTTGGCCTATACTTTCCTCCAAAGGTCGCCCGGACCTGTCTCGATAATGGGAGGCCAATTGGAATCCTGCTTTCTTGATTCGGCCAGATGTTCAGGGGTATAGACTCTTCTAGTTCTTGCCATACACTGCGTTGCGACAGCTTCTTCAGTCTTGATCTTTCCTTTCCTTCTCGCCTCGGCTGTGTAGTCCCAAGGGATAGCATTTTGTATAGAAGGTGGCGTGATCGACATCTCCACTTGAATTGGTGCGGCTATCCTTACTTCAAGTGGAACATGTGCCTTGGGTGGCAAGACTTCAACCTCAAATGGTGCGGTGCATTTTCCGGAGACACGAACTCAACTTCAATCGATACTGGTGTCTTTGTAGGTGACGCTACTTCAAACTCAAGAGGCATGGACATATTTACCTCAGCATCCTCAGACGGTTAAATCTGGACTATGATCTGGTTGAGAGTGACTGCAGGTTTCTTTAGATCATTGCCTTCTGTGATCAACCCGATTGATCCCTCGGGGTCCCAATCATCTTCGATTTCAATCATGTGGATACCTCCACCATTATGGTCTGGCAAAGGATTGTTGCAGACGTTCGGAGCAGGATCTTTTTCCACAATGATCTTGTTATCAATCAGGGATTGTATCTTGTCTTTGAAAGAGCGGCATTCATCGATGGTGTGCCCCTTCATGCCAGAGTAGTATGCACAGGAATTGTTTGGGTTAAACCATTAAGAAGGGTTCTCAGGGGTGACAACAGGGATGGTGGTGACATAAGCAGCAGCTTTGAGCTTCTCATACAGCTGGTCGATGGGTTCAGCGATGGCGGTATACTGTTTTGGAGGTCTGCGATCAAAATTAGGACGAGGTCTAGGGAAGTTTTGACGGGTAGGGGGTGATTGGTAATGAGATGGTTGGGAATTGTAAGTGTGGTAGACAGGATCGGGTTGTGAGTAGTTGGGTGAAGTAGGTTGATATGTGGGTGGTGAAGATTGGTAGGTGGGTGGCGGAGCTTGGTATGAAGGCGAGGGTGCTTGGTAATTTGGGATCGATTGGTATGTGAGTGGAGTTGTTGGGTAAGTTTGGTATTTGAGTGGGGATTTGGCTCTTTGTGCAACCATTACGGCTCCCAGGTCTCTCTTCTTGGACACACCACTGGACTGCAAAGGCTTGTTTGTATCTTGGAAGGCTTCAAAATTTGTGACCATACCACTCTTGATACCTTCTTCAATCCGTTCACCTAATTTGATAATGTCGGAGAACTTGTGGTTCTCAATCATCATCAACCGTTCATAGTACTCCGTGTCCTGGGCCGGACAAAGAACTTGTTCATCTGCTCCTCTTCTAAGGCGGGTCTGACCTTAGCAGCTTTGGACCTCCAGCGAGTAGCATACTCGCGAAACGTCTCTATGGGTTTCTTCTTTAAATTCTGTATATAGAACACATCTGGTGCATTCTCTGTGTTGAATCTAAATCTGTCCATAAAGTCAGATGCCATGCTTACCCAATTCGACCATTTCTTGGGATCTTGGCTGATGTACCAAGACAACGCATCTCCTTTCAAGCTTCTCATGAACAGCTTCATGCAGATCCTTTCATCCTTCCCTACTCCAACCAGCTTGTCACAATAGTTCCTCAGATGGACCCTCGGATTACCAGTACCGTCAAACATTTCAAACATAGGAGGTTTGTATCCCTCGGGCAGTTCGACATCAGGTTGTATGCAGAGGTCTTCATAGTTCAACCCTTCGACTACCTTGATTCCCTCGACGCCTTGAACCCGACTGGTCAGCTTCCTAAGTTCCTCGGCCAAGTTCTTGATAAGCATGTCCTTTTCGTCAGACTCAAGTGTGTATGTGATAGGGGGAGTGGAGTGTGGCATGGTCTCCACGTAGGTGAGATTGTTATGGTGGCCTGGCGCATAAGTGTGGAAATGGTCATTTGTGGAGTTCTGAGGTTCTGGGATAAGCAGTGGAGTGTTATTTGGAGTGTGGCAGGTGTTGCATTGCGCTGGAGAGTTTGGTTCTTTGGTGGGGTGTTGTGATAATGAGATGTGGGATGATCTTGCTATTTTGGGATGTTTTGAGGAGGTGTAGGATTCTGGATGTTGACGTCTGGGACGTTGAGGGAGAATGACAGGTTTGCCAGATTCCAAACTTGATCAAGATCTTCTTGAAACTTTGACAACTTCCGTTCCAGCTGTGATACAGTTTCAGTCTGAATTCGAATACCCTGGCCATCAGTGGCCTCTACCCGTTCAACCACATTCTCATTTCTGATGTTGCCTGAATCTTCCATTTTCTTTTTGCCTTTGTTCTTGCCTTTGGGAGGACTAAGAGGATGAGAAGGTGGAGGGCCCCTTGATCTTGTAAGATAGGATGATGATGCCAGAGTGTACGAACTAACCTTTGGGGAGGGGAATAAATAAAGAAAGAAAGAGGAAAACAAAAATAAAAGGTAGCCAACTCAGTGAGAATTATGAAAAGTAATGTGGTATTTAAACACATAGTGTGGGAATGTAAAGCGCGTCCTAATTTGGGGACCTCTTTTGTGCCCGAGGTAGGTCTAGAGAAAAATTGATTTGGAGAACTTAAGATTCTAAATGCCTCATTTTATAAGAAAATATACAAATCCCAAAACGACACTAAATAAATAGGAAGTAAAGGTCACTAATGGCCATTGGCCTTATTAAATTGATAAAGACAAAAAAAAGGAAATCCTATCCTACTTTGTCCCAGAAGGACCTTCCCCAGATTCGACACCATTGATCCCATCGAACAGGTTCCCTAGCTTACGCAGTCCTAGCAGTAGGTATTTCTTGACGTGTTTCTTATCACTGGAGGAAAGGTCTTCCTACCAGTTCAGGAGCTTTGGATAAATGTAGCTGACCATGCCGAATCTAGGGACTTTGTGCCTCATATTCTGCAAGGCAAATAGGATTAGACACTGACCCCCACCAGACTCGACTATTTAACATCAACAATTAGCATAAAGCATTTAGTTCTCCAAATAAATGCACAGAACGTGATGATGTCCATTTGGGTTTAGGGAAACCCAGTGGACTTTTGGATAAGCCAATCTTAAAATCTATCGTGCGGACCACACTTTAGCCTAGCTAGGTTTGACCATGATGCATGAAACAACATAACGGAGTAAGGTTTCTATGAGGTTTTAGAGTAGTACCCTCGAGTGGAAAACTCAAGGGGGAAAGGCACAGTACCGTCGATTGCACCGCTGATCGACTAGTTTTACCGCAATAAGCCTTTTCGAATTTATGGGGTAATAATATAGGAAGAGCGCAACCACTCATCAATCATTGCTATAGTATTTTGTTTGGCACGAGTAGAGTATGAATGTTGATCATGATTATGGAATAATAAATAAGCATTAAAAACACGTTTTCATGTATTTCCATGTTAGGAAAGCGGTAAATACAACAATTATGATTTAAAGCGGTTACAAAGGAAAACAAAGAAACATGTCAGTTTTGCTTTTTTGGAAGGAATAAATATTTGAAAGATATAAACAATTAATTGCACGTAGAGGGGGGAAAGGAAAGGGTGCAAATATCGAACAAAGCATCCTCGGTAAAATTCACAAAGCGGTTTTAATGGTAAAAGCCTATAGTCCCCAGCAGAGTCGCCATGCTGTCGCGCCCCCTCTTTCCTCGCGGAGATCGGGTTTATGACATTCAGTTGAGACAACTCTTTCCTTTTGGGAAAGGGGTTTGTGTTTTTGAGAGTCGCCACCTAACGATTTTTAAAGATGCGTTAGGACACCAAAGGGGTTCATTTACACTTACGTTGTTAACAAGATATAGGGTAAGGGCTTGAAATTATCCTAAGGAGAAGGTGTTAGGCACCCTTCAGGATCCACAAGTGTGGTTCCCGGCCAAACAACTTTTTTGAATTTGTACGGCTTAGCAAACAAACAACTAAAGGCTCAAATAAGAGGGGATTTAAGTATTAAGCATGCAAATGTTTGAAAATTGTAAAGAAGGTTAGATTTTGAAAGGATTACGATCTAAGCATATAAAGGGTATCCTAGGTTTATAATAATATGGATCACATCAATGTAATACCCGGTATGACACTCCTCGAATAGGGGCTACATGTGGTATTAGCGCATCGGTCATCATATCCATATTCTACACTTTCCCACCCCGTGAAAGTAACTAAATCGAGTGTTGGTCTCGACCTCTATTGCATGTTGTTACCCGTCCCTTCCTATCAGTCCCGGAGGAATTTAGGACTTCTATCCTATAAGGGAGGTGCTAGGCAGACCCTCACGTTTTAAAGGTAAAAATTACTAAGGCGACACATAATAAAAGATATAGGACTTCAATTAAGGGGAGCATGGAAAGCAAATTAAAGGCTCAAGTATACCTCCACATATAGTACATATAAACAGAATGACTCATACACAGTTAAGGTCCAGATTCAGGTTCAGATCCTAAGCATGGTATCTAAGTGATAACACAAAGACATATTTATTTCATAACTTAGAGAGGAAGTCTTAACCAGGCCTGCCTACTGGTTTTAAACATGCTGACAGTTGAACACTAATCACAAAGGACAGTTCTGGTTTTATTTATTTATGGCTGATTACCTAAGACTTGCCTACGCGTGTAGCAGTTATGATGAAAATTTCAGGTCATTATACCTAATAGCATGAATTTCTAAGTGTTGCAAATATTTGGATACTAATTACCAGTTTGTTAGACCAGGAGGACTGTTTTATACATCTTTATTTAGACTAAGTGTAGTTAAATGAGTACGATCCTATAACATGATGTCTAATGCATAATGATGCATATGAAGTTGCTAAAACAGGATCTCTAAATGCACATAGAATCACAACATTATGCATAGTTTCAGGAATATAATAGGTGACAATTTTTAATGTTGTTTATCTTAAAAAAATAGGTTTTCTAAGTGCGGAGCATATTTGCAGCATGATAAGTGCAACACATTTATCCTAAGATAGGATTTCTAAATGAAGTTTCAGAACATGTTTACAAGGAAGAAGCACACAATAACAATATATTTTGTTGGTATTATTTACCCTATAGAAAGTATTTCAAAGTGATGATGAGATGCTGAAACAGTACATATAAATCTTAAATAGCATGATATCTAATGCATGGCATGCATGGCATGCTTGGCATGTTGTACCTTAACATGGCTACTATTGCGCATAGAGAGAGTAAACCTAGGAAGAATTATTTCTACCCTTTATTACACTACATCATGCATATTACCCACCCCTTTTCAATATACAACCCCAGAGTTGTTTACAATCATTTATTACAGACCATTGAATAGGAATTCATAACTGAAAGTAATGAGAATAAGAAGTTAACTATAAGGAGCCTACATTATAGGCCCAGATCTCCATGTCCTCAATGCCAAGTAATGTTTCACAACCTTTTAACAATCTGGATGTGTCAGAGTTCCCTAAGGACCTCAAGGGATCTCGGGCAGTGCTCACACCCAGATTTCGTAGCCAACATAGAGAGTAAGTGTAGTGTGAAATGGCCAGCCTTTGTGTGTCAATGTTCTGAGGGAGATCAAGGGTCTCAAGGAAATGCTCACACAGAGGGGGCAAAACTTAATGATCTAAGAGTAGAGTGAGAGTGCTCGACATAGTTTTGAAGAGATTAAGTAAGAAAACTGTTTTGAAAAGGGTAAGTAAGAAAACTGTTTTGAAGAGGGAAACTTGATTGAAATAGTTTTATAACAAAGAAGTTTAACCACTAAATGGGCAGGAACACCAACAAGTTCAGCATCACACAAAGGACCTGGAATAGTCCAACAATCACAAGCAGGGGTAATGGGATTTGAGGGATATATACAGAGCATGTGAGGGCAAACATGTAGTAGGCAGTACACAATCAGAAGTTCCTAAAGATTCAAGGGATTGGGGGATTTAGTAGGGTATATGATTATACTAACATAACATGACCAAATAGTTCAAGACAGTAGGATTTACCCTAATCAGACTAATGTACCAAACATAGGCATGAAGATTCACATAGAACATGTATCAAGTACATAAAGACATGGTGGTTATGACAAATAGAGTATAACTTATCATGTGAATGGATTTCAGGATCCTAGTTACATGTTGAACAACAAAATAATTAGTAAAAGCATATTAGAAACACAATGAATTGCAACAGTAGTAGAAACATGTTGGTTTGAGAACTGAAATCTGAATTAGAACATACCAGTGAAGTGAAGAAAGCAGTAACACAAACAGGAAGTAGGAGATGCACAATAGTTAGCCTTGGCTTGCAGCCGACTAACTTAGAATAGTAGTAACTAGCACAGAAAAGAGAGAGAGCAGAGAGTTTTTAGTTGTGAGAGAGAGAATTGAACATATTAGTTCGTGTTTCAAATGAGAGAAGAACATGCATATATATAGTTTCTGAAAGCTGGGTTGAAATGTAAAAATCAGAATCAATTAACAATTACGGAAATTAGTATCAATCAGAGTGAAATCATCACAACTATCCCATAATTAAGGGAGTTATTCAAACGGTGAGTACAAATGAGGAAAGACTAAAGGGAATATTCAAACAGCATGAGTACCCCTTGATTGAAGGGGTTAAAATTAAACGGCTAATAGGCAAATAACAAAATAAGGAAAGTTCCCATGCGTATACCATATAAGGAAACAATTTAAACCCAATAGAAGTATGAAATTGAGACTAGGTTCATCAGATTTAATTAAGGAAATAGGGATAAATTAACAGTAAATCAACCATGTAGCAAGGTAAGAAATAAGTTAAAATTCGGAAGTTAGTAAGAGTAGTCCATAAGAAATCAGTAAGGTTTTTTTTCAAATCTCAAGGAATCAGGGATTCAAATAAATCATGAATAACATCAATTAGGCAAATAATAGGAATGAAAAAGCATAGCAAGGTAAAGAACTATATAGAATTAGGGATTCGATGCTAGCACACATTAAACGAACAGGGAGATTAAAAGAGTAAAAAAAACCCTAATGACTGTAGTAGAAAAATCACACAAAGGATTAGAGACAAAGCAGTAACACCAAAGGGATTAAACGAAACGAACACTATATAAACAGAAGAAAACAAAACCAGGTACCCTAGTAAGCGAAAAATAGGGTAAAATCACAGAACACTTAAAACATTTATAAGAAATAAGAGTTCATGCAATTAAACGAACACATTAGTCAGAGAGAGACTCAGAAACATAGAGTTTTTAACATATTAAGTCAAACGAAGAGAGAACTTCGGATAAATCATTGAAACACAGAATGATACTAAAAGAGGAAGAAAAAATAATTTTGAAAGAGGGGTTATGAAACCCTAATTTTGAGATGAAGAGACGTTTAGAAATTTGAAGGTTTTTTGAAGGAAACATGTAAAAGGTTCTAATATGCGTAGATCTTGAGAGTTAGGGTTTCAGAGAACCTAGAGAAGATAAGAAAACCTTAAAATGTTGCCAGCTTTAGCTGGAGAAGTCATATATCTTACTCGAACGGCCAGAGGTTGCCGGAAAATGGCATGAAGGATCATGGGTAGGAGTTGAACCGCTCCAGGTTCACCTGAGGACCTCAGGGTAGCATCAAACCATCGTAGGGTGAAGCGGAGGCCAGGAGAGGGTGAGAGGACATAGCTTCCGGCGAGGGAGGTGGTCGGAGAGGATGGACAAAGTCCATTGGAGAGGAGGGAGACCATAAGGTTCTAGAGAGAACCAGAGATAGATAGATAGAGAGAGAGAGAGAGAGAGAGAGAGAGAGAGATAGAGAGAGAGAGGTAGAGAGATGTTTGAACGGGGAGTGAATGAGGGCAAGGAGGGTAGTCGTCTTGGACTAATTAAGGTAAAAGTGAATCTGGGCCGTTGGTCTAATTTGATCAACGCTCCGGATTACACACAGGATTGGGTCGGGTAGGCTTAGAGATTGGGCCTGGGTATTAGGCTAAATTAAATTGGTTTGGACCAGATTGAATTTAGGCTAATTTTAAATAAAAAATGGCTACTCGTTAAATACACAATTAAATAGGTAAATAATTAATAAAAATAGCTAATGATTACATAAAAATGAAATTAAGGCTGAATAAATGAAATTAAGGTAATTATCTAATATTAAAATATAAAACAGCTAATTAGTGATTTAAAATGGTATAAATGTACAATTAGGCTATAATTGTAAAATTACTGTAATTATAATTAAATAATACCAAATCGGCTAATTTATGAAATAATTAAATCCTAATAGGATTAAAAAATGATGTATCGAGGTGGAAAATATTTTGAAATTATTTGTAATATAATTTATGAATAATTATTGAATTTAAATACTGAATAAATTGGAAAATAAACTAATAAAATATGGAAAATTATGAAAAAATACCAGTTATTATAAAAAGTGATTTTGAAGGCACATATGCAAATTTTAAAATAGTTTGAGGCAAGATTGGGTATCAACAACATACTCGGTATTTTATTTTGTACTGATGTCCCTTTTTTCATAGAATTACATCGAATTAGGGATTTGATGCTAGCACACATTAAACGAACATGGAGATTCAAAGAGTAAAAGGAAACCCTAATGACTGTAGTAGCAAAATTACACATAGGTTTAGAGACAAAGAAGTAACACCAAAGGGATTAAACAAAACGAACACTATATAAACAGAAGAAAACAAAACCAGGTACCATAGTAAGCAAAAAATAGGGTAAAACCACAAAACACTTAAATCATTTATAAGAAATAAGAGTTCATGCAATTAAACGAACACATTAGTCTGAGAGGGACTCAGAAACATAGAGTTTTCAACATATTAAGTCAAATGAAAAAAGAACTTCGGATAAATCATTGAAACACAGAAAGAATCACAGAATGATACTAAAAGCGGAAGAAAAAATCATTTCGAAAGAGGGTTTATGAAACCCTAATTTTGAGATGAAGAGACGTTTAGAAATATGAAGGTTTTTTGAAGGAAACATGTAAAAGCTTCTAATATGCGTAGATCTAAGACAGATCTAAAGAAAAATCGAAAAATCTTGAGAGTTAGGGTTTCAGAGAACCTAGAAAAGATAAGAAAACCTTTAAATGTTGCCAGCTTTAGCTGGAGAAGTCATATATCTTACTCTAACGGCTGGAGGTTGTCGGAAAATGGCATGAAGGATCATGCGTAGAAGTTGAACCGCTCCAGGTTCACCTGAGGACCTCAGGGTAGCATCAAACCGTCGTGGGATGAAGCGGATGCCAGGAGAGGGTGAGAGGACATAGCTTCCGGCGAGGGAGGTGGCCGGAGAGGATGGACAAAGTCCATCGGAGAGGAAGGAGACCAGAAGGTTCTAGAGAGAACCAGAGATATATATATATATAGAGAGAGAGAGAGAGAAAGGTAGAGAGATGTTTGAACGGGGAGTGAATGAGGGGAAGGGGGTAGTCGTCTAGGACTAATTAAGGTAAGAGTGAATCTAGTCCGTTGATCTAATTTGATCAACGGTCCAGATTACACACAGGATTGGGTCGGGTAGGCTTAGAGATTGGGCCTGGGTATTAGGCTAAATTAAATGGGTTTGGACCAGATTGAATTTAGGCTGATTTTAAATAAAAAATGGCCACTCGTTAAATACCCAATTAAATAGGTAAATAATTGATAAAAATAGCTAATGATTACATAAAAAATGAAATTAAGGTAATTATCTAATATTATAATATAAAACGGCTAATTAGTGATTTAAAACGGTATAAATGTACAATTAGGCTATAATTGTAAAATTACTGTAATTATAATTATATAATTCCAAATTGGCTATTTATGAAATAATTAAATCCTAATAGGATTAAAACTAATTTATGAAACAATTAAATCCTAATAGGATTAAAAAATGATGTATCGAGCTGGGAAATATTTTGAAATTATTTGTATAATAATTTATGAATAATTATTGAATTTAAAATACTGAATAAATTGGAAAAGAAATTAATAAAATATGGAAAATTATGGAAAAATACCAGTTATTATAAAAAGTGATTTTGAAGGCACATATGCAAATTTTAAAATAGTTTGAGGCAAAATTGGGTATCAACAACATACTCGGTATTTTATTTTGTACTGATGTCCCTTTTTCTTGGGACACAACATTTCATGTGTGCAGGTTCAGATAGACAGATGGGTAGACCTCCTCGGTAGGTGTTTCTTGAGTTCAGCTTTATCGGTAAGCTCCACATCCTTCAGAGTTTTCGGGTCTAGAGTTTTGTATACATCCAATGTATATATGTATATAGGTTATGGGCAGCTCGGGGCCCTGTTCCGATAAGGGTACATCCAACAATAGAGGCTTGTAGACATATCCTGTCAGTTAGTGCAGTATGTATATTTTGTTGGTTTGTCAACTGTACTAGTTATGACAGCCCTGTAGCCCCAACTTTATATTGATGTTTAGTCAGCGTTGGTTTCCATTCAGTTTTATATTTTACTTCACAAATTGTCTTGCAATGTGGCCCATGGCCAAAGTACGACATTATATGTTCAGATTCCCTTAGCCGCAAGTTGGTACGCAAGGATAGGTGAGGCACCGGGTGCCGGTCTCGCCCCCTCCCAGGTTCGGGGCGTGACAAAAGTGGTATCAGAGCAGTTTTGTCCTAAGGAGTCTACAAGCCGTGTCTAGTAGGGTCTTGTTTATAGATATGTGGTGCACCACATTATATAAGCAGGGGACTACATGGAATTTAGGAGTTGGTTACCCTTCTTTCAAATCTAAATCGTTCTATAGAACTAAGTTATAGGAGCACATACAATACTGACTAGGAAGGCTACACCTAGCCAGAGGAGAGATATAGCATTAGGTGAGGGGAATAACAGGGTACCCCCAGCAGATGGGGCCCAATCGAAGGCCAAGGGAGAGACCCCTATTCAGCCATTACCACATCCTCCACTACCTGAGGATTCCTAGGGAGACAACACGTCAGTTCTCCCTCCGGTTCCATCAGATCATGACTTGAGGAGTGCGGTGCATTTGTTGACGCAGTTGGTAGCTACCCAGCAACAGGTTAGGGCATCCACTAGTGGAGGATCTTCTGAGGTGTCTGTGAGTGTAAGGGTCTGAGAGTGTATTACTTTGAGTCCCCCAGAGTTCACAGGGACATATCAGAGAGAGGACCCGCAGGATTTCATAGATCAACTTCACAGGATCTTTCAGGTTATGCATGCCACGGAGAAAGACGCAGTTGAGCTAGCAGTTTTTCGACTCTGAGACATAGCCATCCTTTGGTACGAGGGATGAGAGAGGTCCATGGGACGTGATGCACCTCCAGATATTTGGGAGAATTTCTTGGATGCCTTCCTTGACAAGTACATACCGCGGGAGATCCGACAGGCTTGAGTCGATCAGTTTCTAGCCCTCAAGCAGGGAAATATGGTTGTTCGAGAGTATAGTCTTTGTTTTGACTCATTGGCTAGATATACACCATCCATAGTTACTACTATGCGGTACAGGATCCATAGGTTTATAGAAGGGTTGGCCCCAGAGTTGACCGAGGCATGTGCCACCGCTGTATTGCAGGATAGTATGGATATCTCCCAGATTCAGGTATTTTCCCAGAATAGAGAAAGGGATAGGCATCAGCAGCAGGGTACAGAGAGGACTAAGTCAGAGCAACGTAAGAGGATGAGATTTTCCAGGTCTCAGGAGCAGTCTCATGGTAGTTATAGGCCCTAGTACTTCGGGTTTGCTGCAATAGAAAGGTTCATGGAAGACATGGACATTTCCGTCGCGGTGTGACATCTATGGTAGAGGACATTTGGGCCAATGCCGAGCCGGTTCTGATGCTTGTTACACATGTGGACATCCGGGGCATATGATGCATGATTGCCCAAATAGATATTTTGGGGGTATGGCACAATCAGCGAATTCAGCAACAGGATCATCTATGTTTGTGCATCCTTCACGGCGCGGGTCTCAGTCTTCAGTTGGTAGCGGTCGAGGTAGAGGTAGAGGTTCCAGTTCAGGTGGTAACCAAAATCATAGCTATGCTTTAGCAAGTCGACAGGACCAGGAGTCTTCACCATATGTTGTCACAGGTATGTTGACAATTTGCTCTAACGATGCTTATGCCTTGATAGACACAGGATCTACTTTATCGTGTACTTTATCACGATACTAAGTGATCCTTTTGTGGTATCTACTCCGTTCGGAGAATTGACTATTTCTAGACGGGTTTACCGAGGTTTTACAATGATAGTTTGTAGTCGCCAGACCTCGGCCGACCTAGTTGAGCTAGAGATGCTGGATTTTGATGCTATCATGGACATGGACTGCTTGGCAGCTTGTTATGTCACAGTTGATTGCCGAACAAAGATAGCCAGATTTCATTTCCTGGTGAGCCAGTCCTTGAATGGGTAAGTAATACAGCGACACCTAGAGGTAGGTTTATAACCTATCTGAAGGCGAGGAAAATGATCGCAAAAGGGTGCATTTATCATATTGTGCAAGTTAGAGATGCAGATGCTGAGACACCTACACTTTTGTCTATTCCAGTAGTCAAAGAGTATGCGGATGTATTTCCAGATGAACTTCCAGGTATTCCTCCAGAGCAAGAGATTGAATTTGACATCGATTTTTCTTCCGGGAACTCAACCAATATCCATCCCTCCGTATAGAATGGCACCTTCAGAATTGAAGGAGTTGAAGGAGCAGTTAAAAAATTTGCTGGAGAAAGGTTTCATCAAGCCGAGTACTTCACCTTGGGGTGCATCGGTACTGCTTGTGTGGAAGAAAGACGGCTCACTGAGGATGTGTATCGATTATAGGAAGTTGAACAAGGTAACTATTAAGAATAAGTATCCACTTCCAAGGATCGATGACCTGTTTGATCAGTTGCAGGGGGCTAGATGCTTTTCAAAGATATATTTGAGGTCAGGGTACCACCAGGTTAGAGTTTGGGAGAAAGATTTTCCCAAGACAGCCTTCAGGACCCGATATGGCCACTTCGAGTTCCTTGTCATGTTCTTCGGGTTGACAAATGCACCTGCCATATTTATGGACTTGATGAATAGCCTATTCCGGCCATTTTTAGATTTGTTCGTGATAGTATTTATTGATGATATTTTGGTTTATTCACATTTTAGAGGATGAGCATGCGGACCACCTGTGAGCGGTACTCCAAACCCTCCATGATAGTAAATTATATGCTAGGTTTTGTAAATGTGAGTTCTCGTGGAAGTCTGTAGCATTCTTGGGGCACATTGTATTCTCGTGGACTTCATATTGAGGATGTGAAGTCCTAGCCTAGATCTACCACTCCGATAGAGGGTCGTAGCTTTCTAGGCTTAGCAGGATACTATCGGAGGTCCATAGAGGGTTTTTCTTCCCTTTTGGCACCACTAACGAAGTTGACGCAGAAAGAAACTACGTTTCAGTGGACAGAGGCTTGCGAGCAGAATTTCCAAGAGCTTAAGAACAGGTTGACCTCAACGTCAGTTCTAGCACTTCTAGATAGTCCAGTTGGTTATGCCATATATTGTGATGCCTCAGGCGTCAGGTTAGGATATGTCCTGATGCAACATGAGAAGGTAATTGTATATGCTTCGGGGCAGTTAAGGAAGCACGGGTGGAATTATCCGACCCACGACCTCGAAATAGCTGTAGTTGTCCATGCATTTAAGATATGGCGGCATTATTTATATGGCGTTCATGTTGATATATTTACAGATCATAAAAGCTTGCAATATATCTTCAACCAGAAAGAATTTAATTTCCGACAGAGGCGATGGCTTGAGTTATTGAAATATTACAATGTTAACATTCTCTACCATCCAGGCAAAGCTAATGTGGTAGCAGATGCCTTAAGTCGCCAATATGGGTAGTTTAGCACATGTAGATGCTGAAAAAAGACAATTAACTAGAGAGATTCATCAATTGGCTTGTTTGGGGGTTCGGTTAGTAGAATCTGGGAATGGTGGAGTTGTACTCCAAAATACTACAAAATCGTCTCTCATAGCTGAAGTAAAGGAGAGGCAGTACGAGGACCCAGAGTTGGTCGAGTTGAGAGAGCGAGTTCCGCAGCAGAAGAAGCCGTTGTTAGAGCTCAGGGGAGATAGAGTTCTAAGATATAGGGGTCGTCTGTGTGTTCCAAATATAGCAGGGCTACGAGACAGGATTATGTCAGAGGCACATTATTCGTGGTACTCCATTCATCTTGGGTCGACGAATATGTATCATGATATTAAGGATGTGTACTAGTGGAATGATATGAAGAAGAACATTGCAAATTTTGTCGCTCAGTGTCCTAGTTGTCGGCAGGTGAAGATAGAGCACCAGAAGCCCCGAGGCCTAATGCAGACTATAGAGATCCCGACATGGAAATAGGAGACCATAAACATGGACTTTATCATGGGTTTACCTCGTTCTCATAGTTATTTTGATTCCATATAGGTGATAGTCGATAGGCTCATGAAATCAGATCATTTCCTACCGGTCAGATCTACATATACATCAGAAGACTATGCAAATTTATACATTAAGGAGATAGTGCGGTTACATGAGGTACCAATATCTATTATATCTGACAGTTGGGCCCAGTTTACAGCACATTATTGGAGGTTATTTCAGAAAGGTCTAGGGAGTCAGGTGAATCTTAGCACAACTTTTCATCCACAGACTGATGGACAAGCCGAGCGCACAATTCAGACACTCGAGGATATGTTACGAGCATGTGTGTTGGATTTTAAAAGAATTTGGGATGAACATCTACCTCTAATCGAGTTTGCATATAATAACAGTTACCACTCAAGTAGCGAGTTGGCTTCGTACGAGGTTTTGTATGGGCGTAAGTGCAGATTTCCTATAAGGGGTTTGATGTTGGAGAATCTGGGTTACATGGGCGAGACCTGGTACGGCAGGCCATATAGAAAGTAAAGCTTATCCGGGAGCTCCTGTCGACAGCCCAGAGTCGTTAGAAGTCATATTCTGACGTGCAGCGATGAGACTTAAAGTTGGGATTAATGATTGGGTATTCGTAAAGATGTCGCCTATGAAGGGCGTGATGAGGTTTGTCAAAAAAGGAAATATTAGATCACGGTATATTGGGCCTTATATGATCATTTGGAGAGTGGGACAAGTAGCTTATGAGTTAGAATTGCCATCGGAATTGGAGTCTGTCCATCCGATTTTTCACGTATCTATGTTACGGAAGTGCATTGGCAATCCTACTCGGGTAGTGCCCACGGATGATGTACATATTACAGAGGACTCGTCATACGAGGAAATTCCTGTTGCCATACTAGACCAACAAAACTTCAATCTACGGAATAAGGAGGTAGCCTCCGTGAATGTTTTATGGAGAAGCAAGAATGTGGAAGAGATGACGTGGGAAACGGAGGAAAAAATGAAGTCTAAATACCCCTACCTATTTCAAACTGAAGATATGGCTCGAGGTGGTATACCTTATCAGAGTTATATTCAGGCCAGTAGGTCATCCGGTAAGCTCTTATTGTTGATTTTCAGAATTTATAATGGACAGTTGTGTAAAGCCAAGTGTTTCTATTTATAGACATTGACCATTTGTGGCATGGATAGTATCTTTTCTGGCTGCGTACAGGCTAGTTTTAATCTAATGTACGGAAGATACTCTGGTAAAGTTTTCCCAAAGTCTATAAGAATAAACATTCGAGAACGAATGTTTCTAAGGGGGGAAGAATGTTACATCTCGCGTTTTCATACGTTAAATTTCGTCTTCAGTTAATTGACGTAGACTCAGGGATGAGATTTTCTTGAGATTATAAGCATTTATTCTATTTATAACAAGCAATAAGAAAGTGCCGTGAAAGAAAAATAGTAAACGAGTTAAAGAAAATGAGTTTTGTTGAAGGTTGCCGGTTTGGGATGAAATATGGTTCGAGCTATAATACCCAATATTTATGGAATAGTACCATACAAGGTACCATATGACCATGATAGTATGTTGTATAAAGTGATTTAAAATGAGTATTATTTTAAGTAATTTGAGACAATTCTTAATTATGTGGGTAATTGGTTAATTATTGATTTAATGGGAGATTAACCATGTAATTAAGGATTTGTGGATAATTGTAGGTGGGGAAAAAATTTCCCCCCACGTGGAAGCAAATGGAGTAAGACTTAAATGACTTTTTCCCTTAGACAATTTAATTAGTAGGCACATGGACAACATTCTTAAGCATTTACATGTAAGAGGTGGAGTTATGTCAGTCATCTCTAAACTTATCTTCCATGGATATCAATTCAATTTGACAAAGGTTGGATATATACAGAAAGGAAAAATAAGGAACAAAGGTAAGGGAAATTTGAAATTTCATATGAAGACTTCATATTACAACAGTAGCAATTAATAATCTCCCTATTGTTAACATTAAACAATTGTACGGATAAGTTTGTGGCGAAGCTTCTTGAGTATATATTTTAAAGGATGTGTTCCAAACAGGGAGTTCATGGTTACTAAGAGGAATTCATACAAAATTGAAGTGCGTAGTAACAACAGGATTTTGCAATTCTAAGGGAATACAATGCAATCTTTCTCAAGAATATCATACAGATTTTTCCCTACTCCAGGTATGTTAAGGCTAAACCTTTCTTTCATTTTGGCATGATCCAGTAACTATATACATTTGATAATGAGACATAAATAGAAGTTCATATTCCCGAATTTATGTACATTTTCCTAGTCTCATAAGTTATAGTATTCTCCCTTATCGGGACTTTATATTCAGTTTAGTTTTGTCTTATGTCATCCAAGAGAGCAAAGAGTCTATATATATACAATATTACAATATTTTCACCACCATCGAGCTATAATTGATGGGCAGGTCCCTATTGGGCAACCTCTGATCAGATGGTGAGTTATATATCGAGCCTACGGTGGCCGAGTGCCTATGAGAGAGCCCAGTTGGCCGAGATACAGAGCTAGCATGGTCGAGCGCCTATGAGCGAACCTACTACGGTAGAGTAGTTATACATATACCGAGCCTTATAAGGTTGGACAGCTAATTTACTTGCTATATTGAGATAGTTGAGTCAGTATCAGCTGGCAAGAATATCTTCAGATTATCTTTGACTCTCAGTTACTTTCAGTTATTATATTATCAGTTCAGTTTCAGCTTTCACACATTTTATTGCCTTACATACTCGGTACATTATTTTGTACTGACGTCCCTTTTTTTGGGGACACTGCATTTCATGCGTGCAGGTTCAGACAGACAGACAGGTAGACATCCTCACTAGGTGTTTCCCAAGTTTAGCTTTATCGGTAAGCTCCACGTTCTTCAGAGTTGCCGGGTCTATAGTTTTGTGTACACCCTGTATATAGATTATGGGTAGTTCGGGGCCCTGTTCAGATAACTGTACATCTATATTTAGAGGCTTGTAGACATATCCTCTCAGTTAGTGCAGTATGTATAATTTGTTGGTTTGTCAACTGTAGTAGTTATGACGGCCCTGCCGGCCCAACTTTATATTGATGTTTAGTCAGTATTGGTTTCCCTTCAGTTTTATATTTTGCTTTGAAAATTATCTTGAAATGTGGCCCATGGCCAAAGTATTGCATAATATTTTTAGAGTCCCTTAGTCGCACGTTGGTACGCAAGTATAGGTGAGGCAGCGGGTACCGGTCTCGCCCCCTCCCAGGTTCGGGGCAATGACATTGATTGACATGCACACATATGATTGGTGCTGAGGTATGCTCTTATATTACTAAATAGTGAAGGGGGGTTTATGATAATGCTCACAAGGGAGTAAAGTGGCACCACAAATCCTATGTGCCACATACACAGGAGAGGGAGAGAGAGGCTCAAGAAAGATCTCAACCCTAGGTTGTCTTACATTGGATTTGATACCACGTAGGTAACCATTGTGATGGTGTATGCATAAGCAAAAATGAGCAGATGTTATCCATTTTAATCAGAAGGTTCTATAAGAAATTCATCAGGTATAGTACTTTGTTTGGAATTTTGGGAAGCAAGTACGAAGTATTAACCTAGGGTTTTAATTCTATTCAAAGAAATCATTATAGAACTCAATTCCTCAAGAGGTTGTAAGTAAGATAAGGATGTTAAAGAGGTTTCACGAATGATGCGTCTCGTTCAACGAGTAGATACATGCAATGTTTTGTGATTCAAAATCTTGTTAAGACCATATCTATGCAGGCTGCCAATACATGTGTACATATATAATAAGGAAAAGTCTGTGGTGTTCAGAATAATGTACTAAGGAGTGACTTACTTGGTAACTTTAGATTAATCCATGCCTCCTAACTCCACATATGTAACATACATAGGTACCATAGTGACGCACCCCCGAATGACATCTCCTACACTTCATGCAATGGGGATGAGGTCCACTAAAATGTCTTGCCCGACCGACATAATGTTTACCCCTTTTGCATAATTCTTAAGCATTCCCCTTATACTCCCTCCAAGACCCCGTAACCGGATTAAAAATCTATGTACCATCTCGCTCTGTAGGACATCGGAATTACCCAAATCTACCACCCCTAACACGCTGGTGATAATACTCAACCACGATGCCAAATGCTCCCGCTCGTGCATCGGGCAAACCAAGCTAGGTGCACCCAACCTAGGGCATTCATTCTTCCCACAACCATAGCATATTTCAAGAGTCATCCAACAACTCCCAAAGTGACGTTTCTTACAAATCAAACAATCTGGTTCATTAGTACCAACCATTCTCTTTCGTTTCTTATGTACTCTTACCACATGATCCAATGGCACGATAACATTAATAGGGTCAAGGACACTTCCCTTAGCAACAAGTTCTTCCAATCCATCCAAGGCTCGACACATTTTCTCAATGAACTCCTGTGCAATCTCCCCCAAATTCAAAGGCAGGGCCATTCCCACATTGTTGCTTCGAACCCGTGGATTACTCATCTAGAAAATGAGACACGACGAGGAAATTAGCTTCCTATATTGAGCTCTATCACACAATCTAGAGTATCAAAGAAGGGTGAAATTCCTAAATGTCCAAGTAGCCTCCTAGTTATAGGTGTGGTCGACAAAACACCGATAATGACACTACCAGACATAGCTCCGAGACATACTAGGACACTTTAAAACCTTAGGCTCTGACACCAAGTTTGTCACACCCCAAAACTCGGGGAGCGCGACTGGCGCTCAACCGAGTGAACCTGGACGAGAAAGCCGGTTAGATTTCTTTCTACCCAAAATCATCAATGATTAAATAGAAAATACATCTCATTAATTAAACATCGAGGGGATTTCATTAACAACCCCAATTTCTATTTCCATTAGCATCTTCATTTATAATTTCCAAATTAGTACAAGTTCATAGATATAATGAAAACATGTTTTCCAAGTACCAACATTCCTAGTTCAACTCCCAACATCGAATACCACCCACAACATGTCTACAGAGCCTCTAAGTACAACAGAAGTGAAGAATGGAAGTGCCGACGAAAAGGCCCCGGCTATACCTCATAGTATAAAATACAACGTAAGATGACATAAAGCCCGAAATAGAGTAGGGCTCACCAAAACCTGCTGAATAGAGAGTGACTACTAATGAAGACAAAAGTTGCCCACTGATGAACCACCTTCATCCATTGAAGATGCAGTGGCCCAGACAAAAGGGACGTTAGTAAATATGGAATAGTACTAGTATGTATAACTAAACACCATCTCAATAGAATGAATAATAATACAAGAGAGGACAGTCATGAATTCAATAAAAGCTTCAACTGATACCAAAACAACAAGTTAAGAATCATATAAGTTTTCAAGTCACTTTCCATGTTTTTAGGTGGGGAGCTCTTTAATTCCAATATACCATTAGTCATAATACCGTACTTTTATACGGGAGTCCGATCAAGGCCCGATCGGCTAGGCCTCCTCATTTGAGACATTAACCACAATCATAATTTCTAACACAATCACCACCATGTGTGCGGCATGGCTTCCGATCACAGCCCGATCGGCTAGGCCGTCTCACCCGAGACATTACCTTATCTATTAATCATCACACTGTCGTGCTCGTTTTTTCTCATGAAATCGGGTTTCGATAATGAAAAATCCTTTAAAAAGGGAGGAAGGGTTATTACAAGAGAGTTGCCACTTAACGGATTAAGGTGCGTTAGGGCACCTATTGCAAATGACTCAGGTTTACTAGTTTGCGTCATCAAAGATCGGGTAAGGGCTCAAATTACCTCGAGGAGAAGGTGTTAGGCACTCCCCGAGGTCCACAACGGTGGGTTGTGGCTGAACTCAAATGATGTGAATTAATCTAATAGAGAAAAGAGAGAATTATTTAATAGGAATGAGGATAATAAGTTTTTTAGTCTAAAGGATCACCCATGCAACATAATAATACTTCGTAACTCCCTCAAGATGCGAGACTAAATTGCATAGTTTAACATGTGATATACCTTACATTTTATGCGCATTAATGATAAAATTACACTTGTTATGTGCTTAATGGAGTTATTTCATGTGTAGGTGAAGTGGAGATGGAAACGGAGCTAAAAAGATACAAATACGTCGAAAAATACGCGAAAAGAGACACCCGGGCGATAGCCGGGCGACAGAGCCAAACACACTGACCCTGCCTGGCATTAGCCAGGCGTTTCGGCTGAAACTCTAGCCCCACCCTGGCGTTAGCTAGGCGTTTGGGCTGAAACGCCAGCCCTGGCCTGGCGTTAGCC
>ML419630.1:7280-18062 GCA_005239525.1 Nicotiana knightiana
AAGGTTCAACTCATATCCTAAATGTTCAATTCATATCCTAAAGACAATACATAATTTAAATCTAACTAAACTAAATTCAACACTAATTAAACTAATTAGTTAATAAAATTCTTTAACAAATCTAATTAAAATAAGACCTTAAACCCTAATCCTCAATAAAATACAATGTTCACAAAATTGAAACACTAAATCAAACAATAAACGACAATGTTTATACATCTATAAATAGAATACAAGGAAAAAGAATTTTTAGTAAATTTAACTGTAAATCAGGATACTGGCAGGTAAAAATGCATAAAGATAGTATAAAATGGACGGCATTCACTTGTCCAGAAGGGCATTTTGAATGGCCAGTGATGCCCTTTGGGCTCAAAACGGCACCGCCGATCTTCCAGAGAAAAATGGATAATACCTTTGGAGAATACAAAAGATTTGTACTTGTATACGTAGATGACATCCTAGTTTTTAGTAAAGATATAAAAGAACATTTAGGGCACTTACATACAGTCTTTAGANAACTAACAAGGTTTTAGAAATGCCAGATAAACTAAATAATACAAAAGAGTTACAAAAATTCTTAGGAATTATAAATTACGCAAGACCATTTATAAAAGATTTAGGAAAAATAGCTGGACCCTTATATTCAAAGACAGGTATAAAAGGACAAAAACAGTTCAATACAGAAGATATTAAGATTGTCCAAAAAATAAAAGAAATCCCTTATCTAAAGATACCATTAGAGATAAATTATATTATAATAGAAACGGATGGTAGTATAGCTGGATGGGGAGCTATATTAAAAGCTAGACCCAATAAATATAGTGATAAAAAAGAAGAGAAAATATGTGCATATCATAGTGGAAAGTATAAAGAAAGAGGAAATATGAGTAGTATAGATGCCGAGATATTAACAGTAATATATGGATTAAACAGCTTTAGACTATATATTCTCAATAAACCAGAAATATTAGTCTAGAAACGGATCTAGAAATGAAGACTCCAATTCTGAAGACTCTAACTCTAAAGAAAATGATCAGAGGATAAATTATTTTCAAGACGCCCAAGACCCAGACGACGATGACTCAGGAATGAGTTTCGATTCCATAACAATACACAATCTCAACACAAAAAAAATCCTTGTATATACAAGTATAAATACAAGTACGAATATGTATGAATGTCAGTTCTAATAAAGAGGAAGACGGCGAAAGAAAAGAAAAGAAAAGAAAAGAAATCTGCTTTAATAAAGCGGCTACAGGAGAAAGGGCAATAATGCAAAGTCATCTTCAACGACTTCACATGACGATGGGGCCCAAAGTGTACCCGGTTGAGTCATAAAGATGCTTTTATAATTTGAAATCCGCATTTGAAGTCCGGATTTTTTGCCTATAAAAGGAGAAGCTCACAAGCAAAGAGAAGCAAGAAAAATACGGAAGCAAAAACCATTCTTCAAAACCAAACTCTCCAAGAAATCCTTATGTTTCTTTCCTTAGCCAAAATATCCTCTACTCTAGTATAAAATTTTCTTTGTAAATTCTTAAATATTGTGCTAGTAAGCTAAGTAGGAGCAAAGTTTTCGGGTTTTCCCGAAAGGGAAAACTCACCTCACTCTTTAACTATGTAAGTTTTATATGCTTTATATTCTCTGTAATATCTTCCCCTATATGTAAATTACAAGTTTTATGTTATGATTGTNGGAGTATAGATTAAGAGAAAGATATGAACAGTAAAACAGGTTTCATGACTGGACGAAGTCTAGATTAAAAAAAAAAAGGAAGAAAAATCAAAGAATTAATTCATAGAATTTACATGATTAATTGAGTAAGAAGAGGTGAGTAAGTACCGAGTAGGACAGTACAACTATAAGAAAATAACTTTCTTAAGCAAACCTCTATTCAAAGAAAAATACATTTTCATCGAAATATCATAACCCCTTTATTTTGGTATCAGAGCAAGAAGACTCTAGGCCTATTATCATAATTTATGAAGAAACCATTAGTAGAAATAAGAAAAGAATTAGACTTATTATACGAAGTATATAGATATTTACATACCAATAAGACTAATAGAGAAAGATTATCCAGACTCATAGATAGAATATCCGCCTTAGAATATAGTTGGATAGTATTATTAAAACAAAAGAAATAGTAAATATATGAGAAGAACTTGGTACGCTAAAGATATAGGTATTACTTTTAAAAATATTCATAGAGAACAACTAAAGATACTTAATAACGAAAAGAAATATAGCTGGCTTATTAGACTTAAAACATTTGGAGAGCAATACGAGGAATACTATCAAGTAGATAACATACTAAATAGACTTCATTGGCAAATAACTGTCGTAGCAAGTGATATACTAGAAAGCAAGAGAAGAATAGGATATTATAAAAGGACTTTTAGATACAGTGCACATTTAGGATAAGACTAGAAGATTTTTTGGGCCACAATCTTATGAAACAACATAGTTTTACTAGATTTATAAGTTGCCACTATAAACTGATATATATTACCTTAGAAAATATTAGCAATTATACAGACTATATAGATCGGTTAGAAATACAATTAGCTCTTTGCGAAAGACCAGAAGCAGGCAAATTAAACAACCCAGAACTTAAAAATCGTATTATTTCAGAAATAGAAACATTAACCATAGAACTAGAACGAGAAAAAGATTATCTTAGGACAATCAGAATCGAGATAAAACATATCCCATTAGGATAAATAATATTTATGAGACAACATCCTTTAACTAAACAAATAGTCTTTAATTATTGGATCTTAAATGGAATCTTACAAAGAAAAATAGAATTAAAGAAAATTTTAAAAGAGGTCAGAAATCTCTTAACAACAACTTTGGAATTAGCTAATAGATACAAGAATCGGATTTAATAATTAATACAGAACCTAGTTATATAATAAAACGTAATATTAGTAAAGCAACAATATCTGTTTTAGAGTGGGAGTTACAAAATATAGAAGGTGAAATATATTTGAAAAACCAAAGAATAAAATTTTTGAAGAATAAAAAAAATTTGGATACCATTAGGCTAATCAAAATAGATAATTTAAAGCACTTAGAATATTTATACTTAAAAATACCCTCTGAAAAAAAATATAGAAGTTTAAAAGATCAGACTATTATAAAGTGTAATTTCAGTAACAGAGAACATATTCTACACACAGAAGACAAGCAATACAATACTTTAGTAGATTTAATAATAAATCTAAGTGAAAGGTTTCAACAGGATAATAAACATAATAGACAAGTTTTAGAAGAGATACATTTATTAATAGAAAAACAAAAGAAAGTTTTTATAAAATTAGAAGAAAATTTGGACTTTCTAAAGACACAAGAAAAAGAAATAGAAAAAAGAATATTTTCTTCAGACAAAAGCGCTGATAAGCAAGAAAAAGAAGATAGAATTTTAAAATTATTATTTAGTGAAATAGAAGATGTAAAAAGGAGATTGGAAGAGCTAAAAACAATTTCTCTTTCATGAAAATAGCAGATATACATAAAGAAGCCTTACAACTATTGGAAAAAACTATACCTTTTCCACAAGATTTTAAAGATTTTATACCAGTATCTAAGTCAGACCAGGTAATAATTAAACAAAATAACGTTATAGTAGGATTTTTAATAGAAGTAGATAATAAATTAGATAGGTTGCTAAAAGAAAAAGAAGTAAAGAAATCTAGTAATAATTACGAAATAGAAAACTTGATAAGTAAAGTAGAAAAAATAGAAATAACGCCACAAAACAAAGAATAATTAAAAAGCAGAAAAAATGGACTTTCTTTCAGCTAGATCAAGACCAAGTTGCTCAGAAAATAGACTAAGTAATAATGTATTATCAAGAATACTAAGCAGACGAAAAGAAGAAGATAATCAACAGTTAGATGAAATAATAGATGTAGATACGAATATAGATATTTTCCAATAAAATCAACTAAGACTCTTAGACCCAAGAAAATCTTATACAAAACTAGATGGCTCGGTAATACAGTTCAGTTATACAGACACTATAGAGAGGAACCGATATCAGCTATAAGAGACAATTTTACAACTTTAAGCCTAATTAATCCAGAATCAATAAAAGAAGTAAAAAGTTTTAAAAAGAATTTAATGCATATAGGACTAATAATTATAGTGCTTAAAGGATTAACTAGAAAGAATCAAGGAACAAAAGTCCTAGTAGTAGTATATGATGATAGATGGTCGGAATTAAAGAAATCTGTAATAGGATTAACAGAGATAGACATGACAAATAATGGAGGAATTTTTTTATATAAGCCCAGACTTTATAATGAATAGGCTAGAATTCGGAAAAAACATAAAAATAGGAATACAGACTAAAGGATACGAAAAAATGACTATCAGAAATAATCTCTTAATGTGTATAGGATTTTTAGGAAAAAGGACAGATGATAGTAACACCAAATTCAGACTAAAAATAGATGATGTAGTAGAAGTAATGGGAAATAAAAGAATTAAACTAATAAAGCCAATAAAAATAGACCCCGAAGAGTACGCAGGATTAGAATGGAATCTAGAAAATTTTAATAAAAAGAAGGTTTTAAAACCAGAATCTCATCTAATGTATACTAACTCGAAGGGAGAAACATCAATTAGATCTACAGATTATAATTATACACCCCAACAAGGGATAAATGAAGAAAGTGCAACAAAAAGTACAATAGATGAAGGAAACAATGAAATGACGAACATAGAAATTTTATTAGAAGATGAGTTTGAAGTAGACATAGCAATGGAAAAAGCTAAAGAAATTTATAAAAATAATGAAAGAAAACTTTTTACATGTAAAGGTTGTAAATCAAGAGACTTAAACTTAGAAGAAGTTAAAATACATTTTAAAAGATGCGAACTAAGAACAAATAATATTGAATATAGGAAAGAATATGATATTCAGTCAAAATTAGAACAAGTGAATAGAATAATAAAAGACGTAGAAGACAATGATGACATAGAAATAGAATCTCTAATAAGTCAAAAGAATTAATGGAGTCTACAAGTTCAACACCCTTCCAAAAGACTCCTCAACAATCATTCACGGTAGACACTAGCACAGGTAATATACCTAGAAGACGAGTATATAGGGTCGGAGAGACTGCTCAAGAAAATGTAAAACCAATAGGTAAAAGAATGCCTATAGAAGAACCGATTAAACTACAAGAAGGAGGTAGTAAAGGTAAGATATTAAATATAGCTGCACACGATCCACAAATGTGGAATTCGGTAATAGATTTATGGAAAGGAATAGTGGAGGCAGGTTATATTAAAAATTACTCAGAATCAGATGCAGAAACTATGTATAGATACTTAGAAACTTTTCTAGGAGAATCAGCTAAAGGAGTGTGGGAAGCATATACAGTAGAGTTTCCTAAAGAATTTCAGAATTTAGTAGCACTAGGAGCAAATCCTTATAATTTTACTAATCAAATTCATATTTTACTCACTGGCGAAGACCCAATAGTGGATTAATAACACTACAAAGAGATGCTTTAATAAAATTAGAACAATTAAGTATAAGTAGTTGGTTCCATATTAAAAACTTTTTAAACGACTTTTTCTACTATTGTACTATTAGCGGAAACACTTTTGACCAAGATCTAGGTAAAAAGCTCTTTAATAAATTACCAGGAGCCTTAGGAAGAGAAATAGAAGAAAGATGGTACAAAAGAGAAGGAGTAATACAAAACCCTAATGCAAAATGGGCAATAGGACATAGAATACAACATGTAATGACTATTTTACAAGAAAAATGTACAAACCTACAAATACAAAAACAGTTAAAACAGAATGAAATGAGTTTTTGTAAAGAAGTAGTATACACAACACAAAATTACGATAAAGATAGACAAAGACGTAAAAAATATCGAAAACCGCAATATAATAAGAATTATGGTAGAAGAAAATATTACCTTAGAAAGTCGTCAGCTAAAAAGCCATATTTAAATAGAGATAGACATGTTAGAAAATATAGAACAGATAGAAATTATAAAAATAAATTAGAATATTTTACTTGTGGAAGCATAGAACATTTAGCCAATACTTGTCCAAAAAGAATGAACAATAAAACTAGAAATTCGCAGTTAATAGAAGACTTTCAAGAAACTCTAATAAATGTAGACGAATACATGTCAGATAATGAAAGTATATATTCTATAATAAGTTTGGAGGCAGAAGAAAGAGAAAAATCATATTCCTCAGACTCAGAAGAAGAAGATCTTATAAATAATATATGATTAGAACAATTAGATAATCTGCATATAGGAAATTTAATGAATATAATAGAAGAATGTAATCATGACTTTAAAAAAGGTAAAGGTTTAGATAGAAACCCTTGTTTTATTTGTAAATGGTATCCTAGTAAAGAAAAAAGGGCTAAATGCACGAATTGTTACAAAGAAAGATGTATAATGTGCATAGAAAAAGAACTAAACATAATAATAAATGACAAAAAGAATTTAAAAAGGAAGATGAATCTATAAGCAATGAAAGAATTTTAAAGTTAGAAAGAAAGGGAGAGGAACTAGAAAGAAGATTACAACAATTAGAAAAAGGAAAACAACCTGAAAGTATGAAAGAAGATTATTTAGAAGAACTAATGAGTGAAGAAGTATACGATACCTTTATATGTAATGAAGATAAAAGACTAAATACTTTAAAAGTTTTAGTAAGACTTTAAATAGAAGGATATGAAATAGAAACTTTAATTTGGTAGATTCAGGATGTACCAAGTGCATCATAAACAAGAAAATAGTACCACCAGAATTAATAAAAACACTAGATAAGCCTGTCGCAGCTGTGCAAATGGACGGGACGCATAATATATATAAACATTATATTAACAAAGCACAAATTAGTTTTATAAATACTTGTTCAGAATTTTATAAACCAAGTTATAAAATGGATAAGATATGGGTTAGAGATTTAGATATTAATGTAGACTTTGTAATAGGATTAAGTTTTATGTTATACAATAATGAGAGTTGTTTAATAAGTAGAGACGGAGTAATCTTTTTTAAAAACATAACTTGTACGCCTGCACAGACAACTAGAATAAAGACAACTTTAAGGCAAAAAGGTCTAGAAGATATAAAACAAGATAAATGTTGTGAAGAATGCGAGATTAATAAAATTTGTTGTAAAAAATAACTAAATTTTCTATTAGAAGAAGACGAAACCTTGGATAAAAACTATGATTTTATAGAAGTAGAAACAGAATTATACAATTTTCAAATAGGAATAAAAAGAATAGAAATAATAGAAACCAAAAGGACCTAGACAATATAATTAGAATTCTAGATGAAATAGAAATAATAGGAGAAAAACCCTTACAACATTGGGAAAATAATAAGATATTGTGTAAGTTAGATATTATAAATCCAGACTATGTAATAAAAATAGCCTCGATAGAAGCAACGAATCAAGATATAGAGGATTTCAAAATCCAAATTAAAGAACTATTAGAATTAGGAGTAATAAGAAGATCAACATCTAGACATAGATCAACAACGTTTATGGTAAGAAATCATAGCGAAATAGTAAGAGGAAATGCTAGAATGGTAAAATTATAAAAGACTCAATGATAATACAAACACAGACGGATATAAATTACCAGATAAAACATAAATAGAATACAAGGAAAAAAAATCTTTAGTAAATTTGACTGTAAATCAGGATACTGGCAGGTAACAATGCATAAAGATAGTATAGAATGGACGTCATTCACTGGTCCAGAAGGGCATTTTGAATGGCTAGTGATGCCCTTTGGTCTCAAAACGGCACCGCCGATCTTCCAGAGAAAAATGGATAATATCTTTGGAGAATACAAAAGATTTGTACTTGTATACGTAGATGACATCCTAGTTTTTAGTAAAGATATAAAAGAACATTTAGGGCACTTACAGACAGTCTTTAGAATGTTTGTAGAAAATGAAATAATAATTAGCAAGAAAAAGATGAAATTGTGTAAAAATTATATAAACTTTTTAGGAGTAACCCTAGGAGAGGAAAAATTAAAGTTACAGCCTCATATAACTAAAAAGGTTTTAGAAATGCCAGATAAACTAAATAATACAAAAGCGTTACAAAAATTCTTAGGAATTATAAATTATGCAAGACCATTTATAAAAGATTTAGGAAAAATAGCTGGACTCTTATATTCAAAGACAAGTATAAAAGGACAAAAACAGTTCAATACAGAAGATATTAAGATTGTCCAAAAAATAAAAGAAATAGTAAAAGAAATCCATGATCTAAAGCTACCATTAGAGACAGATTATATTATAATAGAAACAGATGGTAGTATAGCTGGATGGGGAGCTATATTAAAAGCTAGACCCAATAAATATAGTGATAAAAAAGAAGAGAAAATATGTGCATATCATAGTGGAAAGTATAAAGAAAGAGGAAATATGAGTAGTATAGATGCCGAGATATTAGCAGTAATATATGGATTAAACAGTTTTAGACTATATATTCTCAATAAACCAGAAATATTAGTTAGAACAGACTGCGAAGCAATTGTAAAATTTCATAAAAAGACTAATAATAAAAGTAGCAGTAAAAGAAGATGGTTAAACTTACTAGATACAATTTCTATATACAATATAGATTTTGAACATATAAAAGGAAAAAACAATAATCTAGCAGACCAACTAAGTATGCTAACAAATAACCCTAATTTATTTTCTACAGCATGAGGCCAACAAAGATTTCAGACAAGGGCAAGGGTATCCAGACAATCAGTATAGACTTACACAAACAGATAATATTGGGTAATGTACAATTTAGTCCTCACAATTTAGTAAACAATACTTTAGAAAGAATGTATTTTGGAAAAAATAATCTTATTGCGTACCTTTCATCTAATATGACTTTTAGACATTTGCCAGACCACTCTATAGACAGACAACAAAAGTGTTTGATGGACAACATATGAATTTCACATAACAAGCAAGACACAAAACATCTCATTGCATCTTTAAATGCTCTGGGACAATATTTTACAGATAAAAATAGAGACAAAAAGTTTAAATTTTATGTAGTTATACACGGAAAAATAAATGGAATTTTTCATACTTGGATTGAGGTAATAGACTCAATCAAAGATGTAGATAAACCACTTTTTAAGGGATTCAATGATTTTACGGAAGCTTTAGACTATGCTAGAGGAATTTTAGGACCAAACTACTATATTTCACCATCCCTTAGACAGAACCCAGAAAAAACACCACAATACAATATACAGAAAGATACAAACAAGATCATATTATGCGACCACTGCCATGACTGAAGCCTTCAAAAGACTAAATCAAAAGAATGAAGGACTGGTCCAAGAAAATACAAATCTTGAAAAAAGAATGGAGATTCTGAAGAAACAACTAAGACAGACAAAGCACGAACTAGCTCAAGCCAGGGGTTTTCCACCCCAACAAAAAATGGATGTGATGGGTGTACATTCCCCTCTGAATGTTAAGAAATCTACTGTATCAGATAGAGATACAACTAGTCCGATTCAAACGGTAGCCGGTAAAGACTCATCAAATCCGTTAACAGCTGTCACTTTGCTAAAAAGTGAAGATGAAGAAACTTCATCACAANTGTTAAGAAATCTACTGTATCAGATAGAGATACAACTAGTCCGATTCAAACTGTAGCCGGTAAAGACTCATCAAATCCGTTGATAGCTGTCACTTTGCTAAAAAGTGAAGATGAAGGAACTTCATCACAGACTAAAAGAAAATTACCAAAGACGCTAAGACAAAAAAAGAAGAAATCGGTAGCAAAAAGGAGGGAAATACACAATCTCAACACATAAAAAAAACACGTGTATATACAAGTATAAATACAAGTACGAATACATATGAATGTCAGTTCTAATAAAGAGGAAAACGACGAAAGAAAAGAAAAGGAATCTGCTTTAATAAAGCGGCTATAGGAGAAAGGACAATAATGCAAAGCCATCTTCAACGACTTCACGTGACGATAGGGCCCAAAGTGTACCCGGATGAGTCATAAAGATGCTTTTGTAATTTGAAATCCGCATTTGAAGTCCGGATTTTTTGCCTATAAAAGGAGAAGCTCACAAGCAAAGAGAAGCAAGAAAAATACGGAAGCAAAAACCATTCTTCAAAACCAAACTCTCCAAGAAATCCTTATGTTTCTTTCCTTAGCCAAAATATCCTCTACTCTAGTATAAAACTTTCTTTGTAAATTCTTAAATATTGTGCAAGTAAGCTAAGTAGGGGCAAAGTTTTCGAGTTTTCCCGAAAGGGAAAACTCACCTCACTCTTTAACTATGTAAGTTTTATATGCTTTATATTCTCTGTAATATCTTCCCCTATATGTAAATTACAAGTTTTATGTTATGNGCTTTAAATAGTCATGACCAGGATGTGGTTAAAGAAGATAGTTGTTAGGAGTATAGATTAAGAGAAAGGGATGAACAGTAAAACATGTTTCATGACTGGACAGAGTCTAGATAAAAAAAAAAAAGGGAAGAAAAATCAGAGAATTAATTCATAGAATTTACATGATTAATTGAGTAAGAAGAGGTGAGTAAGTACCGAGTAGGACAATACAACTATAAGAAAATAATTTTCTTAAGCAAACCTCTCTCTCTCTTACTCTCTCTATATATATATATACATGAAGCGCTAGTAACACAAGGTCAGGTTATTTTAGGGATTTATACACTTATAAATTGATTCATCAACTTATAACCTAGTGATAAATGAATGTTATATACA
>ML419633.1:793-57213 GCA_005239525.1 Nicotiana knightiana
CCCTGGCGTTTGGGGTGTAACGCCTGGGTAACGCCAGGCACCCCCTGGCGTTTGGGGTGTAACGCCTGGGTAACGCCAGGCACCCCCTGGCGTTTGGGGTGTAACGCCTGGGTAACGCCAGGCACCCCCTGGCGTTTGGGGTGTAACGCCTGGGTAACGCCAGGCACCCCCTGGCCTTAAGAGCCAAACGCCTGGCTAACGCCAGGCTTGTCCCGGGTCGCTCCTTTTCGACTCTTGCGCGTATTTTCCGACGTTTATGCTCTCATTTAGCTCGGATTCCATTTCCAACTTACCTACACATTAAATAAACTCCATTAGGCACATACGACGTGTATTTTTATCATTAAAGCACATAAAATGCAAGGTATATAATGCTTAAAATCATGAATTCTGGCCACGCATCAACACCCCACACTTAGACTCTTGCTCGTCCTCGAGTAACATCCTTCACACGTACATAATTCATTAACAAGGAGTATTTTACATTTCAATCACACACATTACCCCTTAACTTTGATNTCCATTTGATTTGGTTCAGAAGAAATTCACTATACACCACATGCTCCTCACGCCAGTAGGAAATATATCCCTCGAACCGTGGTAAAAACCATTGAGAACTCTTCGAAACCCATTTACACATTACCAAGCTATCAGAACGGAATCTCTATAACTCAATCCAGCCACGCAGGTCACCAAAACCCAAGAGCATTGCCACGAAACACCTGTAGAGACTAACCACGTCATAAGTACCCAAAGAACCAATCATACCCATTATTGTGCTGATCCAACCTACTACCAAGCTATCCTATTTATCCAAGTCCTTTCCATATTGCCTTCAAATTGATACTTCTCCTTGCTATAACACCATGATCCCTAATCAAAATTCACCACACAAGAGACCCTAGTATAAAACCACAACGTCCTGAGGCCCATAAATCGCTGACTTCCCTCTTAAGCGCCCCAAAGCACCACAACCGAGACACCCACTCTATAGAGACCTTATGTGAACCAAAAATTATTTCCTTCACCTCCTTGATATCGAAATGCATAATCCACAATGATATAAAAATGACACAAGTCTCGACACCGTCCAATGTAATTCCCATTTTCTAGCCATATACAATTCTTGAAAATTTCAAATCGCTACATATAACTCTTGAATTCATTAGAACCATTCTCAAGAGTCACCCACTCTTCTCAAATCTCAATTAAACCGACCAAACAGACTGAACATCATGTGCCCCATTAACACACCAATACCCTAAGAAGTGATCCACACCTCTAAGCAACAGAGTAGACCCCTACTCCCAGCACACCACATCCGTCACGAATAACAAACTCAATTCATTACATGATTCCCATATACCCATTGAGTATAATACAACCCGTGTGCAAAAATTTCCATTACTCGAGTCATTCTCGAACCCCACCTCTGCAAGTCATAACTGATTCACCAGTATACCTCAAACTGAAACCAATACAACACATAACCGTGAAATCAACCCATCGATAGAAGAATTCCCCACTTGGCTCAAAGCCAAGGAATAAAACATCTGATAACTTAAAATATCCATACTCTGTAGCTACCAAAATCCCACACTGGAATTCAACTAAATCCTTCATAAGCTCGCATACACAACCCACATAGTACCTCAAATCATCTGCAAATCTCGCATTCACCCTAGTAACAGCCAAGCTAATTCCCATAAGTGATCCAAACTCAAATTGCAACACACATAATTCGCTGGCAAAAGGGAACTCTCTACAAAACAACATAGGGATATCACAATCGCAGGGAACCTCGCAGGAGATAACCCACCTGCTTAGCCTCAATATGACATCTCTTTATACCCTTTCACAACCACAACTACTACGCAATCGCTTATTCTTCCTGAGTCTGATCTCAAAAATAAGAAAGGAAAACCTAATTTGTTCCGGCATTAAGCAACAGGAAAGATCCTTTAATACACTCATAACTCGGAACCATACGTCGCATTAAGATAGAAACCAAACACTCAATAATCCTTTCTACTTCTCAAGTAAACTCTTTTTTTCACATTCAAACAATCTGAACACATCTTGCAGTCACATCATACTCACCACATAGTTATCCAATCCCAAATTCCACTAATAGGGACACCACTAGAAATATAAGTCCCAAAATCACGTGCTCACACAACCGAAATATTCGTGCTCAAGCTACTGTCAAAACCCGGCCTCAAGTCCTCCAGACTGGCCCATCTTCAACATGCTAAAACCACATCTCACACCTCAACTATGAAATCACAAGCCGTCGTTGCACAACTGCTATCGAGCGCTCACATGCGCATAAAATGTGTGGAAGGAATTCAAAGGGTTACGCTTCAAGCTGAATGAATGTCGCATGATAAGGAAAGAAAGATGGGAAGTATATCCTAAGTGTCATGTAGCCTCTCAAAGATAGTTATGGACATCATCATACCAATCCAGAGGACTCTACTAGACACTTGCTCATGACTTGTAGAACCTATGAACCTAGAGCTTTGATACCACCTTGTCACGACCCAAAAGTCCACTAGTTGTGATGGCACCTAACCCAACCCGCTAGGTAAGACAAATAATAACTAACCACTTCCGATAATATTTAGCAACATAATTAAGCAAATAAATTATCTGAATCTTATACATTACCCCGAGGACTGGTAGTACAAATCATGATCTTCTAAAAATATAATTTTACAAAGTTGAAATAAAATAAATACATCGCCTGTTTGAAAAGTACATAAACAGAGTTTTATAGATCTAAAGCTACCACGAACGAGGAACAACTACAATCGGGATGCAAGTACATCTTCAATCCAGCTCCCATCGAACACAGCAACATCAACAGCCAACATCTGCATGAAAGGTGCAAAAATGTAGTATGAGTACAACCGACCTCATGTACTCAGTAAGTAATAAACCTAACCTTAGGTTGAAAGTAGTGACGAGCTAACAAAAGGTCGGGTCCAATACCAATATCCTACAACAGTTCATAACAGCATAATGCAAGTTATAAAAGGGGTATCTCAAAAGTATAAAAAATTCTTAGCTCGTTCATAGTTCCAGAAAATAGTCATGCTTTTCAAGTATCTCATTGAAAACAAAAATCTTTTACGAAAATTCCAAATATACGAGTAATTTGAAAACTGTAATTTTTCCAAATATCCTTTCTACAATAAATAAGATGTTTCATTTTCTTTCCAGATAGTAATTGTGAAATACCTTTCTATGCTCACATATCAATGTGTGTAAAAGGTCATGAATGACGTGATACCGTACATCATGAGGAAAAATGCATCTATATGCATGTGTGTCACGTGTGCATGCCAATGCCATGTATCTTAGAGATGAATCATGTACTCACACTCTCAGAGTACTCAATCTCACTGTCTCACTCTTTCCACTCATCATGCTCAACCACTCGGTACTGTATATGGCCCATACGGCCCAGGGAAGATCCATCCCGGAATATATACATCATTGACCATCAGTCACTCAGTACTGGGGAAGGCCAATCCATCCCCATGGAGAAGATCCATCTCCAGGTATATAAATGTTTCGGACAAGATCCATGTTCAGGGAAGATCCATCCCTCAATATTATCAATCGCGCTCACTGGGGGTGTGTACAGACTCTGGAGGGACTCCTGCAGCCCAAACACTATCATAAGCCAGATCTAGGCATAAATCAATATAATATGATGCGCCGTGCAGCCGGATCCCATAACTGTCACTCATAATCAGGCTATCTGCCTCACTCAGCCATCAATCTCTCAAGTCTCACTCACGGGCACAAAATGTCATGAAACTAGCCCGACAACAATGATATGATGTATCAATAAACAAAAACTGAGACTGAGATATGATATGAATGTATGAATATGACTAAGTACGAAATATCAATGAAATCAGTGAGATGACAAAGAGAAACAACCGCTATGGGTTCTAACAATATCAGCATAAATCCTAAACATGATATTTAGCATGATTGACAACTCAGTTACTTAATCACATGGTGAAAACACAGATATCAACAAAATAGGGCCACTACACAGTGCCATGGAAACAATCACAATTCACTGGGTGCACGCCCACATGCCCATCACCTAGCATGTGAGTCACCTCAATACCAGTCACATAACACGTAATTCAGGGTTTCATACCCTTAGCACTAAGTTTAGAAGAGTTACTTACCTTGAACCAGCTAATTCCAATAGCGAGCAAGCCAAGAGATGCTCCAAAAATGCCATCCCACACGTATAGACATTTGAATGGCTCCAAACCCCATGAAAATACGAGAAGAACACCACAACAATCACCTAAAGTGGAGCTTTAGAACTCAAGATATGCTCAAAATACCAAAAGAACGAAGTCTGATTTTGTTTTTATACACAGGGATTTTCACTTTTGCGATAAAAACTTCGCACCTGCCTTTTCCAGCTGTCATTCCGCTTTTACGGATCATTTTTGCACCTGCGAGGTCGCAGATACGGACCCAACTTCGCATCTGCGAAGCAACAACACCAGCTCTCTTCTCCGACACTAAAATGAGTATAACTCCCTCATACGATGTCCAAATTTGACGATTCATTTTTCTATGGCTCCGTAATTACGATACGGATCTAATGCTTCAATAAAAACAGAAGTTAGAGATCATTGTCTTAATATAGTATCATTTATGCTTGAAGAAACGTTGTCGAAACATAAAAAACGAGCACAACACAACTCAAACCTATTTGAAACTCACCTGAGCCCCTCGGGACCCCGTCCAAACATACCAACAAGTACAATAACATAACACAAACTTAATCGAGGCGTCGAAACACACATAACAATATCAAAACAACTAATCGCACCTCAAATCATACTTAAATGAACTTTAAATTTTCAATTCCATAACTCGTGTCGAAACATATCAAATATCCCGGAATGAACCCAAATTTTGCACACAAGTATCAAATGACATGACGAAGATATTCCAATTCCCGAAACCACAATCAGAATCCGATATCGTCAAAGTAAACTTCTAGTCAAACTTATGAATTTTCCAAACCTTCAAATTTCCAATTTTAGCCAACTTGTGTCGAAACCTTCTAGAAACATCCAAATGCGAATCCGGACATACGCCCGAGTCTAAAATCACCATACGGACCTAACAGAATCATCAACACTCAGTTCCGAGGTCAAATTCACAAAAAGTCAAACTTGGTCAACTCTTTCAACTTAAAGCTTCAACAATGAAATTCATTCTATTAAACCGATTCCGAATAACCTGAAAACCAAAAACGACGATTCACCTAAGTCATAATACATCATACGGAGCTACTCATGCCCGTAAAATACCGAGCAAAGTGCAATTTCTCAAAACAACTGGTCGGGTCATTACAATATCTTAGTCCTAACATTTTTAATATCTTTTATCTTTCTTGGAATTAAGCTTAATTGAAATCTCTTATCATTTTCATCCATTAAACTATTAAATTGTTGTTGTATATTAGTCCAGTTTTTTGCATAATTATTATTGTAGATCCCAAATGTTGGAATTCATTTTACTTTGTATTAAACAATTATGCTCTTTAAATTATATGCCTTAATTTTTATATTTTATTTGAATTCTTTAATTTTTATATGTTGAAATAGTTTAAATAATTGTTAATTATGACTATTTCTTTTGTATGAGAAATCATTAGTTAATTTGGATTATATGAACATTTAAGAAGCTATTCAAATTTAATTATTATATTTAAAAACTTATATTATTTAGAATAGGGATTAATGTGAGATTCCGTGTGTTAAAAAATAAAATATATCAATTCAAGTGCTTTGACACAATGATATGTTTTTATCTAAAACGAACCTTTGAAAGAGTATAACATTGTAACCACTTAAATAAATCAAATTGTTTTAAATATCTAATTTCTAGATTTCTATGTGGGTAGATGGAATTTGTGCATCATAGATGGATGTAGAATAGGAATCATCCTAGTCGTGCGGGGCTGAGGGATGAATTATTGAAGGGGTTGCTGAATTTATTGCTAAAGCTCAAACACTTGATGATTTTCACCTTGGATGAGAGAAGAGATATTTGTAGTTGGGTTAACAATTTGAGGATGCCTGATGGGTACGCATCAAATTTATCCAGGTGTATTGACATGAAAGAAGGGAAGTTGGCGTCAATGAAAATCCATGATTGTCATATTTTTATGGAAGCGTTGATGCCTATTGCGTTCAATGCATTGCCTGATCGAATATGGAAACCGATTACAGAGATAAGTTGCTTTTTCAAGGATTTGTGTTCTAACACATTGAGGGCGGAGAAATTAATTTATATGGAGAGTCAAATTATCTTAAATTTAAACAAACAGGCAAAAATTTTCCCTCTTGGTTTTTTTGATGTAATGAAACATCTTCCAATCCACCTTGTACAAGAGGCACGACCTGGAGGGCCAGTTCAATGTAGATGGATGTATCCCTTCGAGAGGTAATGACATTTAATCATTTACCTTTTGTATTTTCTTTAAATATTGTTTCGTCTAAAAATAACACTATGCAGGACATGACAAATGTACACAGACCATAAAAAATAGATCAAGAATTGAAGGTTCGATATGCTAGGCATATGTGGCTAAAGAAACATCTTATTTCTGTTCATACTATTTTGAATATGATATGCCATGTTTGAGAAATAAACCAAATCGGCATGACGATGGAGGCGACGATCCTTTGGCACCACCCTTTTCAATTTTTAATCAATCAGGTAAATGAGGTCCAAAAAATAGTCCAAAGTGAAGGTTGTCTGAGATGGATCTAAAGTCAGCTACAACACATAAATTGTTGAATTTCCCTAAGGTCCAACCTTATTATAGGTAAGTATATATTCGTATATATTACAGACTTTTATATTGGATCTACCATTGGTTTAACTAATAAATGTTATAATGACAGTTACTTTGTGGGTACATATGGGCAAAATGTTGTTTATCCCAAGTTTTCACAGTGGTTTAAAGAATTTTCAAGTATTACTTATTATTTAATATGATTTTTATTATATTTAAATTAATTATATTTATTTTTAAAATACTAAATTATATTTAATTATATATATATAGGTTCATGATCCAGCTAATGGCATTAATGACCCATTTTTACGTGATATAGCTTGGGGAACTGACCCTAGAGTCAGACTGATGTCTAAATACTTGGTCAATGGGTACAAGTTTCATACAGAAGAATGGTCTAATGGAAAGAAAACCAACAATAGTGGGGTGTGGGTGAAAGGTGATGGGGATGTTGATTAATTGTCACGACCCAAAATCCTAACTTAGGTCGTGATGGCACCCAACAGCGGGGTCAGGCAAGCCAACACTCAAGTTACTAAGGGTTCTTTCTTATTTGATTAAAAATTTCAACATATACCAAGTTTTTAAAGCTTAAAACATAAATCAACAAGGATAATTAGCCAGTTTTAATCAATAGCGGTCATAAGGAGGTGTGAGCCAATATATATACAGACCCGTAACCCATAATAACTACCACGTGTGTGCCATGAACTAGTGTCACAAGTCCTACGGGCATACTAACAGAATCTACGAAAGATATAATATACAGTCCCACTGTCTAAAAGAAATAGACGGGAAATAAGCAAAAGAAACTCCATGGTGATGCCGGAGATCACCAGGAGAAAGCAGCTCACCGTGAAGTCAGGTCCGTCAATAATCAGAATCAAGCTCCGGTTTGACAACCAGATGCACCAGCCTCAGAACCTGTACAATTAAGTAGTGTAGCATGAGTACATAAATATATATGTACCCAGTGAGTATCTCGTCTAATATCGAAGAAGTAGTGACGAGAGGTCGACTTGACATTCACTAAGGTCCAACAATATAATTTAACAGAACATGATGAAAACGGTAGGCATGTAAAGGTAGTGAAGCAGCAAATATAAGGAACTGAAATCCAAGTAAATACTGGAAGTAAATACCGGAATGTTGTGTTGAGGTCTATCTGGGTTCCTAACCCACTGTGCAATGCTCTCCATAAGTGCGAGGTGAACTGAGGACCTCGATCTGATATAATGGACATCGGCACACCATGCAACCGGACTATCTCCCGAATGTAGATCTGGGCTAACCTCTTAGAAGTATATGTAGTAGCTACAGGAATGAAATGTTCCGATTTGGTAAATCTATCCACAATGACCCAAATCGTGTCAAGCTTCCGCAAATTCTGAGGCAACCCAACCACGAAGTCCATAGTGATGCGCTCCCATTTCCACTCAGGAATGGGCATCTGCTGAAGTAGGCCTCCTAGCTTCTAGTGCTCATACTTCACCTGATGGCAATTAACACACCTAGTCACATACTCCACAATGTCCCTCTTCATCCGCCTCCACCAGTAATGCTGCTTCAAATCACGATACATCTTCATACCACCAAGATGAACAGAATACCGAGAACTGTGTGCCTCCTCTAGAATCCTCTCCCTCAGGACAAAAACATTAGGAACACATAAACGGCCTTGAAGTCTCAGAATGCCATCCCCACCAATAGTAACCTTCTTGGCACCAACTTGTACCACTGTCTCCCGAAGCTCTGCTAAGTACGGAGCATCGAACTGCCGGGCCTTAATCTCCCCCAATAACGAAGACTGTGCAACCACATGTGCTAAAACTCGACTAGGCGATTATCTAAGGAATGAATGTCCAAGGCTAGAGGTCTCTGCTCTGCTGCAATATAAGCCAAACTACCCATACTCTCTGCCTTCCTGCTCAAGGCATCTGCTACCACATTTGCCTTGACCGAATGATAAAGAATGGTGATATCATAATACTTCAACAACTCAAGCCATCTGCGCTGCCTCAGATTAAGATCTGTCTACTTGAACAAGTGCTGCAAGCTACGGTGGTCTGTATAAACCTCACAGGACACCCTATACAAGTCGTGCCTCCAGATATTAAGAGCATGAACAATCCCCACCAACTCCAAATCGTGCACTGGGTAATTCTTCTCATGAACCTTCAGCTGAAGCGAAGCATAACCAATAACTCTCCCTTCCTGCATCAACACACGCCCCAAGCCAACGCGTGAAGCATCGCAATATACTGTGGACATCCCAGAACCGGAAGGCAATACCAGAACTGGTGCTCAAGTCAATGCCGCCATGAGCTTATGAAAGCTCGCCTCACACTCGTCATGCCATCAAAACGGGCATTCTTCTGAGTCAATCTAGTCAATGGAGTTGCAATAGAAGAGAACCCCTCCACAAAATCGGCAATAATAGCCTGCTTGGCCCAAAAAGCTCCTGATCTCTGTAGCTGAAGTAGGACGCAGCCAACTCTGAACTTCTTCAATCTTCTGAGGATCAACCTTGAGACCCTCTCCAGATACCACGTGCTCCAAGAATGCCACGAAATCTAACCAGAACTCACACTTGGAGAACTTAGCATATAGCTTCTGTTCCCGCAAAGTCTGGAGCACAACTCTCAAATGTTGCTCGTGCTCCCCCAGGCTACGTGAGTAAATCAAGATGTCATCCATAAAGACAATGACAAAGGAATCAATATACGGCCTGAACACCCTATTCATCAAGTCCATGAATGCTGTCGGGGCATTAGTCAAGCCAAAGGACATCACCAGGAACTCATAGTGGCCATACCTCGTACGGAAAGCAGTCTTCGGAACATCTGAGGCCCGAATCTTCAACTGATGATACCCCGATCTCAAATTAATTTTAGAAAACACCCTAGAACCCTGAAACTGGTCAAAAAAATCATTGATGCGGGGCAAAGGATACTTGTTCTTAATGGTGACCTTGTTCAACTGGCGGTAATCAATACACATCCGCATGGACCCATCCTTTTTCTTCACAATAAGAACTGGAGCACCCCACGGTGATACACTCGGTCAGATGAACCCCTTAGCCAACAACTCCTCAAGCTGCTCCTTCAACTTCTTCAAATATTTCAGAGCCAACAACTCCTCAAGTTGTTCCTTCAACTCCTTCAAATATTTCGGGCCCATACGGTACGGAGGAATAGATATAGGCTGGGTGCCTGGAGCTAAATCAATGCAGAAATCAATATCACGATCCGGAGGCATGCCCGGAAGGTCTGAAGGAAATACATCAACAAACTCTCAAACAATTGGCACTGAATCAATCATCAGAGAATCGGAGGTGGTATCCCACACATAAGCAAGATAGGCCAGACAACCCTTCTCGACCATATGTCGAGCCTTCATGAATGAAATAACCCGGCTGGCTGCACTAATGGAGGAACCTCTCCACTCCAGCCTAGGCGACTCGGGCATAGGTAAAGTAATTGTCTTGGCATGGAAATCTAGCACGGCATGATAAGGAGATAGCCAATCCATGCCTAGAATAACCTTAAAATCAACCATGTCGAGCAATAAAAGTTTCGCTCTGGTCTCGAACCCACAGAAGGTGATCACACAAGACCGATAGATCCGTTCTACCACCATAAATCTCCCACAAGGGTGGACACATATATAGGAGAACCCAAGGACTCACGAGGAGCATCCAGAAAATGAGCAAATAATGCTGAAACATATGAATAGGTGGATCCTGGATCAAATAATACTGAAGACTCTCTACCACATACTGAGATAATACTTGTGATCACGGCGTCTGAAGCCACTGCATCTGATCTTGCCGGAATGGCATAGAATCTGGCTGGAGTACCGGAAGATTGAGCTCTACCAGAGTGAACAGGAGATGCCTGACCTACCCCTGACTGGCCTCCACCTCTAGGACGACCTCTGTCGACATGCCCTCCACCTCTAGGTGGCCGGACTATTGGTGTTGGACCCATCATCTGATATCCCTGATGCACGGCCTTGCCCTGAAACCTGGGACAATTCCTCCTCATATGATATGGCTCCCCACACTCGTAACAACCTCCAGGTACCACAGTCTGTTGCCCCAAAGAAGAACCCTAAATGGCCGGAGGGCGATGTGAGCCCTCTGGCATAGCACTGAAGTAGGGGTCGGAGGATCTCGAATGACTGAGATAACCACTGGGTGAACTCTGAATGGCTGGAGGACGGTAGGAACGCTCTGGCATGGCGCTGAAATGAGGCCTCGTTGGAACACCTCGGGGAGGTGGTGGAGGTGCTGAATATGAAGGCCTGTTGGGCTGACTAGTTCTAAACTAACCTCTGCCCCTAGCTGGGGCACCTATGAAATCTCCGGAGAATCTAGCCCTCTTGTCCTGCTTCCCCTGCTCCCTGCTCCCTGCTCCTTGACCGATACCCCTCAATTCTGCGAGGAATCTCTACCATGAGCTGATAAGGAGTACCCATCTCCACCTCTCGGGCCATGGTGGCCCTAATACCTGAATGCAACCTAGCCACAAATTACCGCACTCTCTCTGCATCAGTATGTAGTATCATGAGTGCATAGCGAGACAACTCTGAAAATCTGGCCTCATAATCTGTCACTGACATTTGTCCCTACTCTAGCAGCTCAAACTGATATCGCAGCTCTTCCCTCTCTGAGGGTGGGATATATCTATCCAGAAGCATCTGCGTGAACTGCTCCCAAGTGACAAGAGGAGAATTTGCTGGCCTGATAAGAATATAGGAATGCCACCACCTACGAGCTCTGCCCTCAAACTAGAAGGTAGTGAAATCCACTCCATGGGACTCTACTATCCTCATGTTGTGCAGTCTGTCCCTGAACCTGTCCACAAAATCCTGGGCATCCTCGCCTCGCTCACCCCCAAAGACTGGAGGGTGCAATCGAGTCCATCTATCCAATAACTTCTACGGATCACCGTCCGCAACTAGTCGGGGCTCAGGTGTTGCTGCAACAGGCTGGACCCCACCCACGGGCAGTGTACCCGAGGTATGATGTAATGCTACTGTCTGGCCTGCAGCCTGGGCAGTAGGGGTCTGGACTCCCCCTCCCTTCTGAGAAGCGGTAGGATCTGTTGGAAATAAACCAGCCTGGGACATAGTGTCCACTAATCTCATCATACGCCCCATGACCTCCTGGAAGCCTGGTGCCGTTATGAAGTCTACTGGAGCAGGATCTGCTGGGGGCACCTCTTCCTTCTCCTCTATGATAGGGTCCTCTGGTGGTGCAACTGAAATAGCTCTGGGATGACCTCGTCCCCTACGTCGGGCCGGTGCCCTCCCCCGGCCTCGGACAACAGGGGTAGCGGCCCCTCCCGGGTCTGGAACATCATATGTTCGCGTCCTCACCATTGTGAGAGAATAGAAGAATGAGATTTAGTAAACCATCGACTGCACGATAGAATAAGAATAAAGAGAGGTTTTCTAACACCCTATAACCTCTTAAAGATAAGTACAGACGTCTTCGTACCGATCCGAAAAACTCTACTGGGTTTGCCCGAGACTCGTGATAATTATGTGAACCTAGTGCTCTAATACTATGTTCTCACGACCCAAAATCCTAACTTAGGTCGTGATGGCGCCCAACAGCAGGGTCAGGCAAGCTAATACTTAATTTACTAAGGGTTCTTTCTTATTTGATTAAACACTTTAATTTATGTTTTAACGCTTAAAACATAAATCGACAAGGATAATTAGCCAGTTTTAATCAAAAGAGGTCATAAGGAGGTGTGAGCCAATATATATACAGACTCGTAACAAATAATAACTACCACGTGTGTGCCAGGAACTAGTGTCACAAGTCTTACAGGCATACTAACAGAATATACAAAAGATATATTATACAGTCCCACTGTCTGAAAGAAATAGATGGGAAATAAGCAAAAGAAACTCCATGGTGCTGCCGGAGATCGCAGGAGAAAGCAGCTCACCGTGAAGTCAGGTCCGTCTATAATCAGAATCAAGTTCCAGTCTGACAACTAGATGCACCAGCCTCACAACCTGTACAATTAAGTAGTGTAGCATGAGTACATAAATATATATGTACCCAGTGAGTATCTCGTCTAATCTCGAAGAAGTAGTGACGAGAGGTCGACTTGACACTCACTAAGGTCCAACAATATAATTTAACAGAATATGATGAAAACGGTAGGCATGTAAAGGTAGTGAAACAACAAATATATAAGGCACTGAAATCCAAGTAAATACTGGAAGTAAATAAACAATTACTACTTCATTTTCCCCCAAATATCTGTCAAATCAATATCTATGAATTCAGTAGCAATTTATCATGCGCATACGGGATAAGGACAATCGGCCTGAGCCATAAGATAATCGTATATGTGCACTGCCGAGGGTCGAATAGCTCGAACCATAAGTGCACATTGCCATAAAGTACTCACATCTATGCACTGCCGAGGATCGAACAGCCCGAACCATAAATGCATCTTTGCCATAAAGTAATCATATCTATGCGCTGCCGAGGATCGAACGGCCCGAACCATAAGTGCATCTTTCAATCCGCCATGGCGTACGGCCCGCTCCCATGAGAGTGGGGGAAATCACACTTCGCTCGCATAATGTAAATTGTGAAGCGGTCACATGCACACACTTTATTCCTTTTTACATTACTTTTTCGTGAACAATTCCTTAAAATTTCTCAAATTCCATGATCTCATGGAAATAAGCCGCACGTAACATTTCATTCATTAAGCGTATAGTTCATTTCAAGGAAAATACAAGGCATGATGTGGGCCTAACTACCCGGACATAATAATAATAGCCACTACATACGGACTCTCGTCACTTTGTACGTACGTGTCCCCCACAAATATCGCACATAGCATTTAAAACACCTATGAGGACAATTCCCTCTTACGAGGTTAGAAAGGAAATTCACCTCGCGTCGCACCTACTACCCGGATCAAGAATGCGCCCGAAAATCTGAACTCGTCACCCAAAGGACTCGAAGCTAACCAAACATTACGTAAATATATCAAAATAATACTCAAAGCATGGAATTCTCCTATTATTTGGTCAAATTCATCATTCTTGATGAAATCCCAAAAATCCAACCCCGGGCCCGCATGCTCGGATTTCAAAATAATTCTCGAAGGAAACACTCACCCATAACCTAAGGATCATTAATATATGATTTTTGTATGATTTCATAGCCAATTCACGGGTAATTCTCTAAATTCTCGAAAACCCTAGGTTACTACCCAATTCCTTAATTTTTCACTAATTAGATAGTTAGATTCAACTAGGAATTCATGCATTAACTAACTTTAGGGTAGAATTTAGTTACCTTTCAGTAGCTAGGTCGTGGGGCTCCTTTCCAAGCTCTCAAAATCGTCTATGGTGGAAGAAAATGGAGTGAAAATTGGATAATCCCGCATTTAAAGACCCTTCTGCCTACAGGGGTTTCCGCACCTGCGACTCGACGAATGCGCCTGCGGTCTCGCACCTGTGGAAAATGGGACAAGAGCCTGGGCTCGCACCTGCGGGAAAGGGCCCGCACCTGTAAGAACTGGGCAACCCACCTGGGGGTTGCACCTGTGAGGCTGGGACCGCAGGAGCGGTCTCGCACCTGTGACTGGGCAACCGCACCTGCGGTCACACCAGATCAGGTGCAGTAGCAACTGCTTCAGCTGGCTTTGGCCTCGTTTGGTGCCCGAGAGGCACCTGGGCCCATCTGAGCCCCTTCCCAAATATACCAACAAGTCCCAAATCATAATACTGACTCGCTCGAACCATCGAAACACCCACAACGACGCTAAAACTCAAAATCACACCTCAAAACCTCTAGAACCAAACTTAAGAACTTTAAGTTTCTTGAATTCCCTAACAATACGCCGAACCGACCTATACTACTCGGAATGACACCAAATTTTGCAGGCAAGTCATAAATGACATAACAGAACTATTTACGGTCTCGAAATTCTGTTCGGACCTCGATAACACAAAAACACGTCCCAAACCACAATATGAACTTAAGGAACTCTTATTTCAATATTAGGCGCCGAAACGCTCCCGGGTCATCCGAAACCCAATCCGAACGTACGCCTCAGTCTGAAATCATCATACGGAGCTACCAGAATCGTGGAAACTCGATTCTGAGGTCGTTTACTAAAAATATTGACCGAAGTCAAACTTGGCCAAAAAGGCCAACCTTAAGGAACTAAGTGTTTCTTTACTGCCCTAAACACTTCCAAAACCCAAACCACTCGCCCCTGCAAGTCATAAATCATAATAAGCCGCTATGAGAAGTTTCATTTAGGGGAACGGGGTGCGATAATGCAAAACGATAGGTCGGGTCGTTACATAATTATGGAGTGCTTAAGGAGATTTTGGATATGGAGTATATTGTAGGTTGATCGAAGAAAAGGTTGGTACTCTTTCGATGTAAATGGTATGATCCAACACCGAATAGAGGTACAAAGGTGCACGCTCAGTACAAAATAGTTGAAATTAAACACGCGATGCAGTATAGACTTTATGATCCTTTTATCATTACACAAAAGATGAAACAATTGTATTATTCTCCTTATCCTTTGAGCAAGAATAAGTTTGCATGGAGGGTAGTTTTGAAAACAAAGCACGTGGGTAGAGTGGTAGTCGAAGATGCATTAGATGTGGCAAACCAGAATGATATTTCAAATGTTGAATCAATAGTGGATGATGAATTAGCAGATGAATTGTAGCATAATGAAGGGATATATGAAGAATTTGATCCTTCTGTCCTTGGACCAAATGAGGACGAAGATAGAGGTGTTGAGCATGAAAAAAGTGATGAGGAAGAATTACTAGATGAAAGTGAAACAGGTGATGATGAAGACGTAGATGATTACTATGAAGATAGCGATGAGGATTGACTTGTTATTCTTTATTAGGTTTTTCTTCCTTCAATCATTTAATATATTTGAAGAATATTTTATGTTTTCTTATGACATGTTAAATATTTTATGTTATTCCTTTAATTATCTATCATGTTGCAAAATTATTTTATGTTTTTATGACTTGTTAGATTGTTTATTTATTTATTTAGTTGTTTAATATGTAGAATAATTATTTTATATTTAATGTCACTTGTTGTATTTTTATTTTTGTATTTTATTATGATTATATTACAAATATGGCATCTGTAACGACCCGACCGGTCGTTTTGCTTTCTAGAATCTCATTCCCCTAAATAAGGCTTCCTGTACATGATTTTACTGATTTGTGACTTGTGGGGGTAGTTGGTTAGGATTTGGAAGAGTTTGGGTTAAAATCGGAACACTTGGTTCCTTAAGGTATGCTTAAAAGGCCAAGTTTGACTTTGGTCAACATTTTGGGTAAACAACCTCAGAATCGGATTTGATGGTTCCAATAGGTTCATATGATGATTTCGAACTTTGGCGTATGCTCGGATTGGGTTTTGGATGATCTGGGAGCGTTCAGCGCCTAAAAGTGAAAGTTGATTCTTGGAGGTATTAGAAGTTCTTTAAATTTGGTTTGGAACATGTTTTGGTGATATCGAGGTCCAAATGGAACTCTGAGATCGGGAATAGTTTTATAATGTCATTTAATACTTGCACGCAAAGTTTGGTATCAATTCGAGTAGTCTAAGTACGTTTTGGCGCTTTGGAAATAAATTGAAGAACTTGAAGTTCTTAAGTTTGATTCAATTGGTTTTGGGGTGAGATTCTTTGTTTTAATGTTGTTTCGGGCATTCTGAGAGTTCGAGCGAGTCCGTTTTATGATTCCAAACTTGTTGGTATGTTTGAACGGGGCCCCGGGTGCCATTCAGACGATGCGCAAGTTGAGTCTAAAACTCAACAAGGCTGTTGGTGCACCAGATCTGGTGTGACCGCACCTGCGAGCCTTTGGTTGTAGGTGCGAGCCAAGCCCCCAGGTGCGGCCCAAGGAGGGAAACCCAGTTTCCGCAGATGCAGGTCCTTCTCCGCAGAAGCGGAAGCCTATCCGCAGATGCGGCCCCAGCCGGCCTAGCCAATTCTGCAGAAGCAGACACCTGGTCCGCAGAAGCTGACACCTGGTCCGCAGAAGCTGACACCTGGTCCTCAGAAGCGGATCCGCAGGAGCGAGCTATGCACCGCAAGTGCGAAAATTGTTGGGGCAGTGAGATTCATTTATTATGGGACTTAAGCCATTTTCATTCATTTTCTTCCACTCCTGGGCGATTTGAGAGCTTTCTAAGGAGGGTATTTCTACCTAGCTTTGTGAGGTAAGTAATCTCTACTTAATGTGAGTTTAATACATATATTAAGGGTAGATTTTAACATGAAAATTGGTAGAAATCATGATTTTAGAGGAAAAACCTAGGGTTTGATAAAAATGAAATTTTACCACGAAATTGACCATGAAACTTAGTAGAGATCATATATTTATGTTCCTTGGGTTGTGGGGTAACAACTTCCTTTGAAAATTTTCGGAATCTGAGCATGTGGGCCTAGGGGTGAATTTTAGGAATCTTGCAATTTGGGTTGGGAAATCATTTTAATAGTGTAGATATGCACTTTCGAGCATAGATTGATTAGTTTATGTAATGTTTGACTAGTTTCGAGTCGTTTGGCATCAAATTTGGAGGTTTGAGCGCATTCTTGAAGTGGGAAGTAGGCTTTGAGACGAGGTAAGCCTCCTTTATAACCTTGTAAGAGGGAATTAACCCCATAGGAGAATTAAATAAATGTGTGTACCTATTTGTGGGGGGTTACGTACGTACGAGGTGACGAGTGTCCGTACATAGCTACTATTATGCTATTGTCCTAGTAGTTTAGGACTCGTATCATGATTTATTTGAAATGTTTGTGCCCTTACTTGTTAATTTGATTACTTGAGTCATGTTAGAATCTGATAAAAGGATTCGTAAAAGGCTAAGTGTACCTATTTGAAGAATTTATTGGAATACTTGACTGAAAAATGAGAAATTGTGTTTCCTTGAAAATAATTGCTATTTGTGGATTGGGCCGAACACCTCGGTAGTAAATAGATGCATCTATGGTTTGCGCTGTTCAACCCTCCGAAAGTGTAAATTTTAATATTATGTTGGACCGGGCCGTACTATCTCGGCCTAACTTGCGCATGAAAATTCTTTGGTACACTCTATGATTGTTATTGCTTTAATGTCTTGAATGTAAACTGTTGTATGATAATTCCGAATTAGCATTTATATTAGTGAAAGAAGGACTTATATTTTCCTGTTCTTGAGCTTTCAGTATTACTCATGCAAAATCATGCTTAGTATATTATTTTCATATGTTATTATTAGCCCTAGTGAGTGTCAAGTCGACCCCTCGTCACTACTTCTTCGAGCTTAGACTGGATACTTACTAGGTATATATTGTTTATGTACGTATACTACGCTTCTGTACTTAATTGTACAGGATCTGAGGCTGGTGCATCTACTTACCCGCCCGGCGCGCATACTTGATACTGGTCCGAGACTTCATGGTGAGTTGCCCCCTTCCGAGTCGTTCAGCAGCATTGCCTAAGTTTCACTTTTGCTTGTATTTGTCTATACTATTTCAGATAGTAGGATATCTTCTGTACATTCTACTAGTTGCCTACATACTTGTGACGCTAGATCTTGGCACACACATTAGTAGACTACTATTTTTGTGTTGTATTTCTATAGTTATGATTTCCTTTAGATGTTTCCGCTTTTGTTTGCCTTGCAAATCCGTTATTTACTAAACGCTTTGAATTCGAGTAAAGTTAGTTGTTGGAATTTCTTAGTAAAAAAAATGGAAAAATCACTAAGTTGTTCATGGTTAGCATGTCTAGCAATGGTGCTGGACGCCAACACGGCCTGACATAGAGTTGGCGTGATGGCGTCCAGCATCGTTGCTAGACAAGCCAACAACGAATAACTTAATAACATTCCCATTTTAACAAATTTCCCAAAAATTATTTTCTGTAATATAAAAGATTTGACGAGGGACCGATTTAAATTAATAAGTGAATCAAGTAGAAATGTTTAGAACCATAAGAACAGAACCCAAAAGAAAATCACAAGTCTACTAATACATGCCAAGATCTAGTGTCACAAGTGTATGGACAACTTAGTAGAATATATAAAAGATGTTTATCCTACTGTTTGAAAAGAGAATAGACAATAACAAAATAAAAGAGAGACTCTGGCATGCTGCTGAACAGCTCGGAAGGGCAGTTCACCGTGGAATCTCGAACCCAGATCAAGAATGCGCGCCAGATGCGTATCCAGATGCACCTACCTCAGATCCTGCACAGTTAAGTGCAGAAGTGTAGCGTGAGTACATAAAACAATATGTACCCAGTAAGTATCTAGTCTAACCTCGAAGAAGTAGTAACGAGGGGTCTACTTGACACTTACTAAGGCTAATCATAACATGTGAAATCATAACTAAGCATGGATTACAACAAATATACTAAAGTCAACAACAAGAGATCATAAATATCCTTCTCACAATTATTACTCCCAAGAGTTAACATGCGCAAATAGTGCCGAGGTCGTACGAATCGAACAATCACAATAATTTTTAAATGTGCACTACCAAGGATCGAACAACGCGAACCATAGATGCGTCTATTTAACCTGCCGAGGCGCTCGTCCCGCTCTACAATAGAAAACACTTAAAGAACACAAGTTTTTCAATAACAGTCAAGTGTTCTATTCATAACCTCAAATGAGTGAAGACTTATCCTTTGGAATTCTTTTACAATATATGAAATCATGATTTAAGAAATCTAATTGACAAGTAAAGGTGAAATTATTTCAAGTATAGCATGATGGGGGTCCTAGACAACCTGGACTTTAGCATGAATAGTAGCTACACACGGACTCTCGCCACTTCGTACGTATGTAGCCCCCAAAAATAGTCACGTATATTAACTAATTCGCCTATGGGAAGATTTCCCTTTTACAACCTTAGAAAGGAGACTTACCTCGTCTCAAAGACCATTTCTCAATTCAAGAACGTGCTCAAACCTCCAAATTTGGTGCCAAACGACTCGAAACTAGTCAAACATTGTATAAATTAATCAATCTATGCTCAAAAGTTCATATCCCCACTATTAAAGTGATTACCCAACCCAAAATGCAAGATTCCTAAAATTCACCTTCTGGCCCACGTGCCCGGATTCCGGAAATTTTCGACCAAAGTTGTTATCCGTAACCTAAGGAACATAAATATGTGATTTTTACTAAGTTCCATAACCATTTTTCGTGGTAAAATCCCAATTTTATTAAACCCTAGGTTTTTCATCTAAACCTATGTTTTCTACCAATTTTAATGTTAAAATATACCCATAATCTATGTATTAAACTCACATTAAGTAGCAATTACTTACCTCAAAAATCTAGGTCGAAGTCTCCTCCTTAAAAGCTCTCCAATCGCTCAAGTGTGGAAGAAAATGTGATAAAGATGGCCTAAGTCCGTATTAAATAAACCCTTACTGGGCGCAACGACTTTCGCACCTCCGGTGCATTGGCCGCATATGCGGTCCCGCACCTGCGGCACGACCTTCGCAGGTGCGCCTTTTCCTCGCCTGGTCGAGTTCCGCATCTGCGGACGTAAAGAGCCGCTTCTGGGAGCCCTTTCTGCTCTTGTGGCCACAGTTCTCGCACATGTGGTCTTGCAGGTGCATAAATTCTTCCGCACTTGTGGTGCCTGGGCTTCCTTCGTATTTTTGCTTTTGCGGCTCATGGCTTGTACATACGGCTGGCCAAGCGCAAGTGCGGTTATGACAGAATTGGAGCTTCAACAGCTGCTCCCAACTTCTAACTTAGTCCGAGCCTCGTCTGATGGACACTCGGAGCACTCGGGGCCCCTCCCGAACATACCCACAAGTTTGAAATCATAAACACTTGCTCAAACTCTCGGAATTCCCGAAACAACATTAAAACTAAGAATCGCACACCAAAAATAATTGATTCAAACTTATGAACTTATAGTTCTTTTTTTCGCTCAAAATGCCCTGAAACGTACTTAGACTACCGGGATTGATACCAAATTTTGTGTGCAAGTCTTAAATGATATTATGGAACTATTCCTGGTCTCGGAATTCTATTTGGACCTTGATAACACCAAATTCCGTCCCAAACCAAATTTAAAGAACTTCAAAATTCTTCAAGAACCAGCCTTTGATATTAGGCGCCGAAATGCTCCGGGTCATCCAAACCCGAACCGAGCATACGCCCAAGTCCGAAATCATCATACGAACCTAATGGAACCGTCAAATCCCGATTTTGAGGTCGTTTACTCAAAATGTTGACCGAAGTCAAACTTAGACCTTTCAGACCAACTTAAAGAACCAATTGTTCTGATTTCAACCCGAACCCTTCCAAATCTCAAAACGTTTGGTCGGGTCGTTACATTCTCCACCTCTTAAACAAATATTCATCCTCGAACGGGTCTAAAATCATACCTGGAGTGCCGAATAAGTGAGGATATCTACTCGGCATGTCCTCCTAGGACTCCCAAGTTGCCTCCTCGACTGGTTGGCCCCTCCACTGGACCTTCACCGCGGAAATCCTCTTGGATCTCAACTGGAAATATTGCCTATCAACAATGGAAACTGGCTCCTCTTCATAACCCAAACTCTCGTCTAAATGAATCATGTTGAAGCCTAACACATGCGACAAGTCGGGATGATACCTACGGACCATCGACACGTGGAAAACCTGATGAACTCCCGATAAACTAGGAGGCAGAGCAAGCTCATAAGCAATCTCCCCAACTCACCTCAACACCTCAAATGGGACTATAAACCTTGGGCTTAACTTGCCTTTCCTTCCAAACCTCATGATCCCTTTCATCAGCGAGACCTTCAAGAGAACTTTCTCGCCCACCATGAATAATAAGTCACGCACCTTCTGATCCGCATAAATCTTCTGTCGAGACTGTGTTGTACGATGTTGCTCCTGAATCAACTTTACCTTTTCTAAGGCATCTTTCACCAAATCAGTACCATACAACCTAGCCTCGCCAGGCTCAAACCACCCAATGGGAGAATGACATCACCGACCATATAAAGCCTTGAATGGAGCCATCTCGATGTTGGACTGGTAATTGTTGTTGTGAGCAAACTCGGCTAAAGGCAAGAATCGATCTCACTGCCCTCCAAAGTCGATCACAGATGCTTTGAGCATGTCCTCCAATATCTGAAGTGTCTACTTCGACTGACCGTCGGTCTGCTTATGAAATGGTGTGCTGAGGTCTACGCGGGTCCCCAACTCACTCTGTACCGCTCTCCAAAAATGTGAAGTATACTGAGGATCTCTATCTGTAATGATGGAAACAGGCACACCATGAAACCGAACTATCTCCTGGATATAAATCTAGGCCAATCTCTCTGAAGTGTATGTATCCATCACAGGGATAAGGTGTGCCGACTTGGTCAATCTGTCTACAATGGCCCAAACTGCATCAAATTTCCGCAAAGTCCGCGACAACCCAACCACGAAATCCATAGTGAGGCGCTCCCACTTCCACTCGGGTATGGTCATCTACTGGAGTAGGCCTCCTGGCCTCTGGTTCTCATACTTAACCTGCTTGTAATTTAGGCATCTAGCCACATACTCAACTATGTCTTTCTTCATCTGCTGCCACTAATAATGCTACCTCAGGTCACGATACATCTTCGTAGCACTTGGATGAATGGAATACCAAGAACTGTGTGCCTCATCTAGAATCCTCTCGCTCGGGCCATCGACATTAGGACACATAGGCGACCCTGGAGTCTCAAAACACCATCCTCGCAATAGAAACCTCCTTGGCACTATCCTGGAGTACTGTCTCTCTGAGAACCAACAAGTGCGGATCGTCAAACTGTCAAGTCTAGATCTGCTCCAATAGTGAAGATTGGGCAATGACGCAAGCAGGAACTCGCCTGGGCTCTGAAATATCCAACCCCATAAGTCTGTTAGCCAAGGACTGAATGTCCAAGGCTAGTGGCCTCTCCTCTGCTGAAATGAATGCCAAACTACCCATACTCTATGCCTTCCTGCTCAAGGCATCCGCGACTACATTCGCCTTGCCCGGATGATAAAGAATGGTGATGTCATAATCCTCAGTAACTCAAGCCATATATGCTACCGTAAATTGAGATCCCTTTGCTTGAACAAATGTTGCAAACTGCGATGATCAGTGTAAACCTCACAAGACACCGCATATAAATAATGCCTCCAGATCTTAAGAGAATGAACAATCACGGCCAACTCCAAATAATGCATAAAATAATTCTTCTTATAGGGCTTTAACAGACGTGAATCATAAGCAATAACTCGCCCCTCCTGCATTAATACACAACCCACGCCAACGCGTGAACCGTCGGAATACACAGTATACATCCCCGAACCGGAAGGTAACACAAGGACTGGTGTTATGGTCAGAGCTATCTTGAGCTTCTGAAAGCTCGCCTCACAATCATTGGACCAACGAAACTGAGCACCTTTCTAGGTCAATCTAGTCAATGGTGTTTCAATAGATGGGAAGCCCTCCACTAACCGACGATAATAACCTGCTAACCCCAAGAAACTCCTGATCTCGGTCGCCGAAGTAGGACGAGGCCAACTCTGAACTGCCTCAATTTTATTGGGATCCACCTTAATACCCTCGCCTAATATACATGCCCCAAGAATGCCACGGAATCCAGCCAAAAACTCTCACTTGGAGAACTTAGCATATAGCTTCTGTTCCCTCAAGTTCTGGAGCACCACTCTCAAATGTTGCTCGTGCTCTTCCATGCTACCTGAGTAAATCAAGATGTCATCAATGAAGGCAATAATAAAGGAATCAATATAAGGCCTGAACACCATGTTCATTAAATCCATAAACGCCGCTGGGGCATTAGTCAAGCCGAAGGACATCACTAGAAACTCATAATGACCATATCTAGTACGGAAGGCAGTCTTCGAAACATCTGAGTCCCGAATCTTCAACTGATGGTACCCTGATCTCAAGTCAATCTTAGAAAACACCCTAGCACCCTGCATTTGGTCAAACAAGTCATCAATACGCGGCAATGGGTACTTGTTCTTAATGGTGACTTTGTTCAATTGTCGGTAATCAATGCACATCGGCATAGTCTCATCCTTCTTCTTCAAAAATAATATTGGTGCACCCCAAGGTGATACACTCAGCCTGACAAACCCCTTTTCTACCAACTCCTCAAGTTGTTCCTTCAACTCCTTCAATTTCTTTCGGAGCCATACAATACGGTGGGATAGATATAGGCTGAGTGCCTAGAGCCAAGTCAATAAAAAAATCAATATCATGATCTGGCAGCAACAAATCGGCGAACTCTCAAACTACTGGCACTGAATCAATAATCGAAGACTCTGCAGTAGTATCCCGAACATAGGCTAGATAATCCAAGAAACCTTTCTCGACCATGTGTCGAGCCTTCATAAAAGATATAACTCGACTAAATGTACTGACGAATGAACCCTTCCACTCCAACCTCGGCAACTCTGGCATTGCTAAAGTAACAGTCTTGGCATGGCAATCAAGGATGGCGTGATATGGAGATAGTTAGTCCATGCCTAGAATGACCTCAAAATTAGTCATATCAAGCAACAGAAGATCTATGCTATTCTCATATCCACAGAATGTAACCACACAGGACCGTATGATCCGATCCACAACAATAGAATCGCCCACAGGAGTGGACACATAAACAAGAGTACCCAAGGACTCGCAAGGAATATCCAGAAAATTAGCAAATATGGCATATGTAAACAAGAGTACCCAAGGACTCGCAATGACACATATGAATAGGTAGATCCTGGATCAAATGATACTAAAGCATCCCTACCGCAGACAGAGATAATACCTGTGATCACGACATCTGAGGCCATTGCGTCTAGTCTGGCCGAAAAAGCATAAAATCTAACTGGAGCACCACCTGGTTGGCCTCTTCCTTCCTGACCTCCATTTCTAGGATGGCCTCTACCCGCCTACCTTCCCCCTCTAGGTTGTCGCACAGCTGGTGTGGCTGCTGGAGCTGAAATCATGGGTTGCTAACCCTGATGCACTACCGTGCCCCGAATCCTAGTACAATACCTCCGCACATGGCTAAGATCCCCGCACTCAAAACAACCTCTCGGTGCAGTGACCTGCTGCCCCGAAGTCTGACCCTGATGGCCTAAATACCCACCGTAAGAACCCTAAATAGTTGGTGGGCGATATGAACTCTCTGGCATGGCACTGAAGTAAGCATTGGAAGAACCCTGATGACCGGAATACCCATTAGAGGAACCCTGGATAGTTGGCGGATGATAAGAACTCTCCGGAATAGCACTAAAATAGGGCCTCACTGGAGCACCTCGAGGAGGTGGTGGTGCTAAATATGGGGGCCTACTGGGCTGGCCCCTCCCAAAATGACCTCTTCCCCCAGCTGGGGCACCTCTGAACTCTCCAGAAAAACGTGACCTCTTGTCTCGTTGCATCTGCTCCCTGCCTCTCTGGCGGTAACCCTCAATCTTGCGGGCAATGTCCACTACTAACTCATAGGGGGTCCTCATCTCCATCTCTCGAGCTATACTATCCTGAATACAGGAGTGCAACCCCGTAACAAACCTCCGTAATCGCTCTACCTCAGTAAGGAGTATCATAAGTGCATGGCGAGACATCTCGGAGAATCTCGCCTCATAATCGGTCACGTACATCTGACCCTGTTGAAGCTGCTCAAACTGAAACAGTAGCTCTTCCCTCTGAGAGGGTGGAAGATACCTGTCCAAGAATAGGCGTGTGAACTGGTCCCAAGTCATGGGAGGAGAATATGCTAGTCTACTAAGAAGATAAGACTGCCACCACCTACGTGCACTGCCCTCCAACTGAAAGGTAGTGAAATCCACCCCGTGAGACTTCAATATGCTCATGTTGTGCAGTCCGTCCCTGCACCTGTCAATGAAGTCCCGAGGATCCTCATGTCGCTCACCCTTAAAGACCGGAGGTGAATCCTAGTCCATTTGTCCAAAAGCTTCTACGGCTCACCGATCGCAACTAGTATAGTTTCAAGTACAACTGCTACTACAGGTTGGGCTCCGCCTATGGGAAGAGTTCCCGGGGTGTGATACACAACGGTTGCACGCTCAAAAGCCTGAGCGGTAGGGGTCTGTGCTCCCCCTCATGCCTGAGATGTGGCTGGATCTGCTGGAAGTAAACCGGCATGAGTCATGGAATCCTTGAACCGTAGCATACTACCCATGAACTCCTGGAAGCTCGGTGTCGTCATGAAGTTGGCCGGGGCTGGCTCTGCTGCGGGAACCTTGCCCTTCTCCTCTACATGATCCTCCACTTGATCTGCCGGTGGTGCAACTGGGGAAACTCTGGGACGTCCCCTCCCCCTATCTTGGGCCGATGCCCTCCCCCGGCCTCTAGAAATAGGGGGAGCAGCTTCTCCTGGGTCAGGAACATCTGCTATGCGCGTTCTCACCATCTGTAGGAGAATAGAAGGGAGAAACATAGTACACCATCAACTGCACGATAGGAGATGAATAAAGATAAGTTTCCTATAATCCTATAGCCTCTCGAAGATAAGTACAAACGTCTCCGCACCAATCCGCAAGACACTATTAGACTTACTCATAACTTGTGAGACCTACGTGAACCTAGTGCTCTTATACCATGTTGTCACGACTCAATTCCATATCAGGCCGTGATGGCGTCCAACACCGTTGCCAGACAAACCAATAACAAATAACTTAATAACATTCCCATTTTAACAAATTTCCCAAAAATGATTTTCCGTAACATAAAAGATTTGACGAGAGACCGATATAAATTAATAAGTGAATCAAGTAGAAATGTATAGAACCATAATAATAGAACCCAAAATAAAACCACAAGTCTACTAATACATGCCAAGATCTAGTGTCACAAGTGTATGGGCAACTTAGTAGAATATACTAAACTTAACAACAAGAGATGATAAATATCTTTTTCACAATTATTACTCCCAAGAGTTAACATGCGCAAATAATGTCGAGGTCGTACGGCCTGAACCAACACAATAGTATTTTAATGTGCACTGCCAAGGGTCGAACGGTGCGAACTATAGATGCATGCATCTATTAACCTGTTAAGGCACTCGGCCCGCTCCACAATAAAAAACCCTAAAGAACACAAGTTTTTTAATAACAGTCAAGTGTTCTATTCATAACCTCAAATGAGTGAAGACTTATCCTTTTGGAATTCTTTTACAATATATGGAATCATGATTTAAGCAATCTAATTGACAAGTAAAGGAGCAATTATTTCAAGTATAGCATGATGGAAGTCCTAGACTACCCGGACTTTAGCATGAATAGTAGCTGCGCACAGACTCTCGCCACTTCGTACGTACGTAGCCCCCACAAATAGTCACATCTATTAATTAATTTGCCTATGGGGAGATTTCCTTCTTACAAGGTATAAAGGAGACTTACCTCGTCTCAAAGCCCACTTCCCGATTCAAGAACATGCTCAAACCTCCAAATTTGGTGCCAAACGACTCGAAACTAGTCAAACATTGTATAAATTAATCAATCTATGCTCAAAAGTTCATTTCCCCACTATTATAGTGATTACCCAACCCAAAATGCAAGATTCCTAAAATTCACACTCGGTCCCACGTGCCCGGATTCCGAAAATTTCGAAGAAAGTTGTTACCCATAATCTAAGGAACATAAATATATGATTGTTACTAAGTTCCATAACCATTTTCGTGGTAAAATTCTATTTTTATTAAACCCTAGGTTTTTCATCTGAACCCATGATTTCTACCAATTTTCATGTTAGAATCTACCCATAATCTATGTATTAAACTCACATTAAGTAGAAATTACTTACCTCAAAAAATTAGGTCAAAATCCCCTCCTTAAAATCTCTCCAATCGCCCAAGTGTGGAAGAAAATGTGATAAAATGGCCTAAGTCCGTATTAAATGAACCCTCACTGCCCAACGACTTTTGCACCTACGGTGCATTGGCCGCATCTGTGGTCTCGCACCTGCAGCAAGACCTTCGCAGGTGCGCCTTTTCCTTGCCTAGTCGGGCTCCGCATCTGCGGACACAAAGAGCCTCTTCTGTGAGGCCTTTCCGCTCCTACGACCACTATTCTTGCACCTACGATCTCGCAGGTGCGTAAATTCTTCCGCACCTGTGGTGCCTAGGCTTCCTTTGCATTTTCACTTCTGTGGCTCATGGCTCGTACCTGCGGATGGCCACGCGTTGGTGCGGTTATGACAGAACTGGAGCTTCAACAGTTGCTCCCAACTTCTAACTTAGTCTGAGCCTCGTCCGATCGACACTCGGGGCCCTGTTCGAACAAAACCACAAGTTTGAAATCATAAAACGGACTCGCTCGAACTCTCGAAATGCCCGAAACAACATTAAAACTAAGAATCGCATCCCAAAACTAATTGATTTGAACTTATGAACTTCAAGTTCTTCTATTCGCTCATAATGCGTCGAAACGTACTTAGACTACTCAGATTGATACCAAATTTTGCGTGCAAGTATTAAACGACATTACGGAACTATTTCCGGTATCAGAGTTCCGTTTGGACTTCGATAACACCAAAAACATATTTAAAGAACTTCAAAATTCTTCAAGAACCAACCTTTAATATTAGGTGCCGAAACGCTCCCGGGTCATTCAGAATCCGAACCGAGCATACGCCCAAGTCCCAAATCATCATACGAACCTATTGGAACAGTCAAATCCTGATTCCGAGGTCGTTTACTCAAAATGTTGACTGAAGTCAAACTTATCCCTTTCAGGTAACCTTAAGGAACCAATTGTTCCAATTTCAATCCGAACCCTTTCAAATCTAAAATTAACCATCCCCGCAAGTCATAAAATAGTAAAAGCATATACGGGGAGTCTTATTTAGGGTAATTGGTTTCTAGATAGCAAAACGATCGGTCGGGTCGTTACACAGGAGGTTCGATTAGTTTTGCGGCCCATAATTTAAGATTGGTAATTACTTATAAAATTTTTCTTAGTTTTACATATAGAATTTTACATTGGTAATGTCTAACTCATACTTTTTGTTATGAAGGAAAAGGAAAGAGGGCGAGATATGAGTCATGCTGAGGTCTTCATGGAGATGCATAAGAAAAGAAGAAGGATGGTACAAGAGAACACTAGGTGGAGACGCATGCGTCAGACACATATGTAAAATACTAACTTCATAATTATATATGGTTTATTAATATTAGTTTGTTAACATAATAGTTATGTTTTCATTTCAGGAAGACCATCATAAAAGGGTGGAAGAATGGCAACAAACTCACCCTCTTTCAGCTCAACCAACACCTGATGATATGGCTTTATTGTGGACAGAGGCAGCGGGTGGAGTAAACAAAGGCAGAATTTACTGACTTGGAGTACGTCGACCTACAGGTCATCCAAATCCACTCTTATCCAATTCTTCTTCTTCTCAAAATCAAGAACAAATGGAAGATATGAGAAAGGAAATTAGTGATTTGAAGAAACAATTGGACTCCCAATTCGGAACATTTTTTAAGATGCATAAATTCATGAGAAAACATGGGCATGATCTATCTGGTAATGAAGGTGAACAAACTGAATCTGATGTTGTCACGACCCCAAACCCACTAGTCGTGGTGGAACCTAACCTAACCCGCTAGGTAAGCCAACTAGTAACTATCCAATTCCAATGATATTAACAAGATAATTAAACGAAAGTAATTTACTAATGTCACGACCCGAATTCTCCCTCCGTGAATTGTCGTGACGGCACCTAGTCTCTACGGCTAGGTAAGCCTAACACTTTGCGGAAAGGACATAAAAGCATGAATATAAATAACTAACAGTAACAATAATCTAAATAAGCAACTGAATGCTGCTCGGCATCTACAACTATCAACTTTCGAAATGTACAAACACTCCCAAGACCCTAAACACCGTAAGTCACAAGCTACTAAGAACTCTTAACTGTTCTATACATCATTCTCTATAGAAATAAAGGAAGAATGAACATATGGGGAATAGAGGGGAACTCCGAGGATCTGCTGGCGTGGGCAGATGTACCTTGAAGTCTCCGACAGCAGCTACTTCAAATAGTAACGAGGTTGGTGAGATGAATCTGGATCTGCACACGAAAAACATGTGCAGGAAAGGGTATGAGTACACCACAATGGTACCTAGTAAGTGCCAAGCCTAACCTCGGTCGAGTAGTGACGAGGTCAAGTCAGGGCCCTACCGGTGTGTGTGTGTGTATATATATATATAGTAAAGCAAGGAAGAATGAAATATCGCAATAAAATAAAGATTGAATTTTAAAGAGTAAGAAATCATAGAAGGCAACAACTCAGTACACAGAAATACAACAGGTGATCTCCCGAGATACCGTCTCATAGTCCCAAACGTAAATGTGTAGGGAGATCTCTCGAAATACTGTTCTGTAGTCCCAAAGTAAATATGCAAGACAGGGGGATCTCCCGGAATACCGTTCTATATTTCCAAAGTAAATATGCAGAACAGGGGGATCTCCCGGAATTCCGTTTCGTAGTCCCAAAGTAAATATGTAGCCCAAACAGTAGAATTCAATAATTACAACACGGAATCCTAAAATTCAGCTTAAGCACAAGTTAAGAAAAAATAGGTAAATTCACTAAACATATTGCACGTAGTTCAGATAAATAGATAAGGCAAGTAGACATGCTATTATAGTCTAACAGGGTACTACACATACTGATAAGATTCAAATAAGAAGGAAAACATGTTATTACTTAGTAGAAATTAGGTTTTTACAACAATTAGCCCGTGTACGTACTCGTCACCTCACGTACACAGCACTCATATATAAAAAAAATAGTACCAATCCTAAGGGAAGTTCCACCACACAAGGTTAGGCAAGCCACTTACCTCGAACCAAGCTCAAATCAATCTGAAACAACGCTCTTTCCACGAAAATTCGGCTCTGAATGGCCCATATCTAGCCAAAATCAATTACATAACATAAATACAACTACAAGGAACTAATCTAGCTACTGAAATCAAAGCTAAAGCAAGAAATTAGAAATTCGCCCCAAAAGCCTCCTCGGGCCACATCTCGGAATCGAGTAAAAGTCACAAATTACGAACACACATTCACTCTCGAGTCTAACCAAACCAAATTTACTCAAATCGGATATCAAAATCTCGATCAAAATTCCAAAATTCGGCCTAAGCACTTTTCTCAAATTTCCACCCCAAATCACTAATTTATTAATGAAATTAAGGACATAATCATGGGAATTAACCAAAACTAGGTAAGAATCACTTACCCCAAACACCCACGCAAAAATCTCTCCAAAATCGCCTTCTACCGAGCTCCCAATTCAATTTTGTGATATGAACTCAAAACCCTCGATTTGAACTTTTAAATCTGCCCAGGTGCTCCCTTCTTCGTGAACGCGGAATACCCCTCACGTTCGCGAAGAGCAAATTTACTCTTGCCCAGAAATGATATATCGCGAAAGCGATGTCCTAGTCGCGAACGTGAAGGCCTCAGAACTCAACCCTGCGTGAATGCGGGACCAACATCGCGAATGCATAGGCGTAAGGGCCTGGGGACCCAGCAACCAAACCCTTCTACGCGAACGCGTGATACTCTTCATGAATGCATAGGCATATGATCTTAGAGCTTCGCAAACACGAGAATGAAATCCGAACGCAAAGCATAAAATTCCTACCTGCTGTAGATCCTCTTTGTGAGGCAGAACACCCCTCGCGAACGTGAAGAAGGAAACCAGCAACTGAAGAACACCAGAATCTGCTATCTCCCAAAGTCCAAAGATAACTCGTTGAGCATCAGGAATACACCTGAGGCCCTCGAGACCTCAACCAAACATACCAACAAGTCTTATGACCATGCGAACTTAGTCGAACCTTTGAATCACTTAAAACAACATCAAAATACCAATTTACACCCGGATCCAAACCTAAGGAACTTCTAAGCTTCCGAATTCCACAAACGACGCCGAAACCTACCAAACCGCGTCCAATTGACCTCAAATTTTACACACAAGTAAAAAAGGACACCACGAACCTACTCCAACTTCCAGAAACCCAATTCGACCCCGATAGAAAAGTTTCCACTGCCGGCCAAAGTCGTCAAAATTCTAACTTTCTCCAATTCAAGCCTAATTCTACTACGAACCTCCTAATCACATTCCGGACGCTCTCCTAACTCCACAATCGCCTAACGGAGCTAACGGGACCATCAAAATTTGAATTTGAGGTTGTTTACACACAAGTCGATATCCGATCGACTTTTCCAACTTAAGCTTCCGATTAAGAGACTAAGTGTCGCAATTCACTTCGAAACCACTCTGGACCCGAACGACCGACCCAGTAAAACAAAATACAGTTGTAAAGCAAAAAAAAAGCAGAAATGGGGGAAACAGGGGTATAACTCTCGAAACGACCGACCGGGTCATTACAACTGAATCTTATACATTTTTCAAGGACTGGTACTACAAATCATGAGCTTCTAAGAATAGAATTTTCAAAGCTGAAATGAAATGAATACATCGTCTGTTTGAAAAGTACATAAACAGGGTTTTATAGATCTAAAGCTACCACGAACAAGGGGCAGCTACAACCGGAACGCAAGTACATATTTAATCCAACTCCTATCAACACAGAAACATCTGCAGCCAACATCTGCACGCAAGGTGGAGAAGTGTAGTATGAGTACAACCGACCCCATGTACTCAGTAAGTAACAAACCTAACCTTAGATTGAAAGTAGTGACGAGCTAACACAAGGTCGGGTACAATACAAATATTGCACAACAGTTCATAACAGCATAATACAGTTATAAAAGAGGTATCTCAGATGTAAGATGCTCATCTCGTTCACAGTTCTAGAAAAGGAGCATGCTTTTCAAGTATCTTAGTGAAAACAAAAATCTTTTACCGAATATGCCAAAATATGAGTAAGTTTGAAAACTGTGATTTTTCCCGAAAATCCTTTCAATAATAAGTAAGATGTTTCATTTTCATATAGCATGAGGAAAGTACGTCTGTATGCCTACATGTCAAGATACAGGTAAAATCATAAATGTCCCAAAACTGGGTAGCATAAGAAAATGTATCTCTATGCATGTATCTCAAGTACGCATATCAAATGAAATTCATCTCGATGATGAGCTCATATACTCACACTCTCATAGTACTTAATCTCACTGTCTCACATCCTCTCTCACTATGCTCAATGCTCAGCACACTCAATCACTCAGCGTTGTACAATACCCGTTGTGGCGTGCAGCTCGATCCACCTATATATAGTTGATTGCGCTCACTGGAGGTGTGTAGACTCCAGAGGAGCTCCTTCAGCCCAAACCTATATCACTGCGGCGTGCAACCCGATCTCATAAAATATTATCAATATATCGTTATGGCGTACAACTCGATCTCATAAAATATAATCAATATTATATGTTGCGGCGTGCATCCTGATCCCAAAATATCACTCTTATTCAGGCCCTCGGCCTCACTCAGTCATCCATCTCTCCAGTCTCACTCACGGGACTCACTATGTCATGAAACTAGCCCGACAAAAATTATATGATGTATCAATAAATAATATCTGAGACTGAGTTATGGTATGAATGTAGAATGCATGGATATGACTGAGTACGAAATATTAATGAAATCAGTGAGATGACAGTAAGAAACGACCAATATGCGTCCAAACAGTATCAGCATAATGTCTAAATATGATATCTAGCATGATCGACAACTTAACTACTTCATCACATGGTGGAAACACGGATATCAATAAAGTAGGACCACTAAACAGTTCCATAGAAGTAATAGAGTCCCCATTCACATGGCGCACGCCCACACGCCCATCACCTAGTATGTGTGTCACCTCAATACCAATCATATAACACGTATTGCGGGGTTTTATACCCTCAGCATTAAGTTTAGAAGATTTACTTACCTTGAACGAGCCAATACCAATGCCGAGCAAGCCAAGGATGCTCCAAAGATGCCATCACGGGCGTAGCGACCTCCAAAAGGCTCAAAACTTGCCAAAATTAACTCAAATACATCAAATAAATCCCAAGGAAATAATTCCAAATGATAAAGATCGAAACCTTAATCAAAACCCAAAACCGACCAAAAATCACAATTGTGCCTGCACTTCGGAACCCAACAAATCTCACAAAATTCGATAACACATTCAATTACGAGTCCAACCATATTAGTTTCACTTATGTTCGACTTCAATTCGATGTTCAAAACTCAAAAATTCATATTATGAAACTTTAGGCCAAAACCTCCAATTTTCTCTTTAAATTCACAATCCAATTACCAAAAACGAAGGTAGATTACTGAAATATAACCAAAACCTAGTAGAGAACACTTACCCAACTTCATATGGTGACATTTGCTTCATAAATTGCCTCAATCCGAGCTTGGAAATGTTAAAATGAAGCCAAAATCGCGAACCCTTGTATTTATCATTCTGCCCAGCACTTTCGCACCTGCGACACATTAGCCGCTTCTACAGCGTCGCTTTTGCGACCAGAATCACGCTTCTGCAAAGAAGAACTGGAGGCCTGCCTTCACACCTGCGATAAAATACCTGCATCTGTCCACTCACATGTTCGCCCCTAAATATCGCTTCTGTGCTACCAACCGTTTTTGCGCTCAACTCACCGCATTTGTGCCTTCGCAGATGCGAAGAAATCTCCGCTTCTGCGGACCCCTTCTCCCAGAAATATTTCTGCTCCTGCGACCCCTTTGTTGCTTCTGCGATCATTGCACCTGCACAAACCATCCGCAGGTGCGATCACACTAGAAATAGCAATAACAACATTGAGGAAAATGATCCGAAATCAATCTGAAACACACCCGAGCCCCTTGGGACCCTGTCCAAACATACCGACAAGTCACATAACATAACACGAACCTACTCGAGGCCTCAAAAGACACATAAGATATTGAAACAACGAAGCACGCCTCAAATCGAAGTCTATGGACTTTGAACTTTCAATATCCAAAACTCGCGCTGAAACATTTCAAATTGTCCCAGAATGAACCCAAATTTTGCACACAAGTCCCAAATGAAATGACTAAGGTATTCCAATTTTCGGAACCACAATTCGAATCCGATATCCTCAAAGTCAACTACCGGTCAAACTTATGAACTTTCCAAACCTTCAAATTTCTAATTTTTCCCAACTTGTGCCGAAACCTTCTAGAAACAACCAAATAAAAATCCGGGCATACGCCCGTGTCCAAAATCACCATCCGGACCTAACGGAACCATCAAAACTCCGTTCTGAGGTCAAATTCACAAAAAGCCAAACTTGGTCAACTCTTTCAACTTAAAGCTTCAACAATGAAATTCATTCTTCCAAACCGATTCTGAATAACCTGAAAATCAAAATCGATGATTCACATAAGTCGTAATACATCATACGGAGCTACTCATGCCCATAAACTACTGAGCGAAGTGCGAATGCTAAAAACGATCGGTCGGGTCGTTATAGATGTGTAGTAGTTTAGGTGTGGTGTTTTGGTTAATTGGTAAACTTGATTTTGAGAGACAACTTTATGTTTTGTTTTAAAACTTGAATGGGGGATACTATTTGGATGTTTTTATGCCCAAAATTGTTAGGTTTAGTATTGTTGGTTTAGGTTGTGTTAATGGTTGGTATTGTTGGTTTAGATTGTGTTAATGATTGGTATTGTTGGTTTAGATTGTTTTAATGGTTTATTAATTGTTGGCGTTATTGTATTGCAATAGTTTGGCAGGTGGAGTAGCTCAAAATTAGGCAGAATGCTGCCCCAGTTTTATAGAAAATTCCGACTAATTTCCGACGAAAACAGTCTGAAAGCTGCCCAGATTTTGCCTAAAATTTCCAGAATTCCGACTAATTCGGTCGGAAATTTAAAAAAAATTAATACTTAAAGGTTATCGATGAATTCCATCGAAAATTAAATAAAATTTATTTTTTAATTATTAATTGCCGACCGATTCGGACAGAAATTATATATTTATATTATTTAATTTTAAATAAATAATTATTTTTATTTATATTATTACTACTGATTCGGTCGATAAATTCCGACCACTTTGGTCAGAAATTTGAAACTATTTGGTCGTCTGACCTTTTGAACGGTTCAACTACTTTGGTCGGAATCACCGACAGGTTCGGTCGGAAATTATTTTTCGACCGACCAATTTTGATCGGAAAGTAGTCGGAGATTCGTGATTTCCGATTTGGCGGTTTGAGTTCTGCCATTTTCTAGTAGTGGCTCCATTGGTGTGAACAGAGGCAATACCTACAGGGGCAGAGCTAGATTATTAGGAAAAGGTTCGGCCAAACTCAGTAATTTTGGTTCAAACTCTATACAATGAAACTTCTATATAACAACCTCGTTTGTTCTGAATATTTTTGGATGTCATAGCGAAGTGCTATTATAGAGAACATATATTATAACATAATATGAAAATTGGTTCCGAAAAAACTTGGCTTTTATAGTGAAGTGTTGTTATATAGGGATGTTGTTATAGAGAGGTCTAATTGTATTGTATTAATAAAATTATTGAAATTGCACAAATTATTAATTTAGAACTCAATAACTTAAAAGGATTAAAATCATTGACCCAAAAGTTAAAAATCCTGGCTTTGTCCCCAGACACTTACCAGCTTCTAGTTTCCTATTAATCCAATAGTCTTCGAGTTTTTCTTTTTTCCCTTTTAGATAACCCTTGTCTGGGTGGATATATACTACTTAAAGAAACAATCAATTGATATTTCAGTTTTACAAGAAAAAGGTCATCATTGAAAAAAAATAGTATGTGTGAATATTTAAGCTGCTTCCGCAATGAATCTCTTTGTTGCGGCAACTAGGGTTTCAGCGAAAGAAGAATAGAATTATAGCTAAAAGATAAATTTAAACAAAAAGAGAAATGGGATTTCCATTCATAATCGGTAATGGACAAGTACATTCATATATTTTCCTCTACTACATACTAACCGCCAAAATAGCATACCTAATTATGTGGGACTAAAGGAAATATAAAAAGATACTTAGAGGAATTAAGTGTATTGCTTTTAAAACTTTACCTACACAGACTTCTAACCAACTTAACTGTTAATTACAATCGCGCAAGCTCTATGTACAACTCCCTAAACAGACTTCAATTCTTCATTGTATCAGTTCCCCATGTTAACAACTTCCTTGTCTTCAAGGAAGAAAGGTAGAAAAACGTATCTTTAGAGATAGGTAATCCTCCCAGGTAGCTAATTTTGTGGGCAACTACTTCCATTGGATCAGCACTTGGGCTACTGCTTCATTCCCTTTTTGAATCATGCTCCTATCCAAGATCATCTCAGGTTGAGGACAGTAAGGACCGGATAACCCTATGACAAGAGGGTGAGAAATGATTGTTTGAAGCTCATATCATGGTTTGAGTTAAGATACATAAAAGATGGGATGTAAGAGAACGTGGTAAGGAAGAGATAACTTATAAGTTGCGGTGCCAATTTTCTGTAGGATCTGATAAGGGACATAATACTTAGCAAATAGTTTGGATAAGTGCTTCCCAGACACAGAAATCGGCCTATAAGGTTGGATTTTTAGATAAACCAAATCCCCTTTCTTAAATTGTCTATCCGACATGTGTTTATTAGCGTGTGCCAACATCCTTTGTTGAGCTCTATTCAAGTGATACTTTAACTATTGCACCTTGAATTCTCTAGTTAACAAGCTCTTATCCACTTCTTCTACCCCAGAGCCACCAGCCACATACGGAAGATACAGAGGTGGGGGTTAGCCATATAGAGCTTCATAGAGAGTGCTCTGTATAGAAGTATAAAGTGTGGTATTGTACCACCATTCTGATGTAGCTAAGAATTGGAACCAATCTGATTGGGAATCTGAGCAGAAACAACTAGACCTCTAGGCACATGTTCACTACCTCTGTCTGCCCATCTATTTGAGGATGATAGGATGTTGATGTAACACCCTAGACTTTAGACAGAGCCCGCATCGGCAAAACACAAGAGGGATGCTAGGTATATAAGCTAACAAGCCTTAGACCTTAGTGACACGTTTTAAACCCCTGAGGGCCTAGGCCTAAAGCGGACAATATCACTAGCAGACAGGGTTGTTACAGATGGTATCAGAGCCACTTTTGTCAGCCTTGTCGATGGTGGGTCAGGGTTAAACTGAGTTTAGGAAAATCCTGATTAAGCAGGGCAAACCTCAGTGCCGAGTCTAGGCGAATCTCATGCGGTGTGGCAAACCTTAGCGAGGACGCTGAGTGCATAAGAGGGGATATATGTAACATCCCAGTCTTTAGACAGAGTCCCACGTCAGCAAAACACAAGAGGGATGCTGGGTATATAAGTTAACAAGCCTCAGACCCTAGTGATGCGTTTTAAACCCATGAGGGCACAGCCCCAGAGCAGACAATATCACTAGTCGGCTGAGCTGTTAAAGTTGAAGTGTTAAGAGTTACTCCCTTCATGGAAAACAGTTCTTGCCATATTTTACTGGTAAAAATTGGATCTCTGTTAGTAATTATATCCTCTGGCGTTCCCTGAAGTTTGAAGATATTGTCCATAATGAGCTTGGCAACATCATTGGCAGAGTATGTGTGGGAAAGTTCAATGAAGTGAGCATATTTGGTAAGCCTGTCAAATTTTGTGTCTTCATTTCATTTTCATATATTACTTCAAGTACTTTCATCTTTCACCAATTCCTTTTTATGCTTCAAAACAGAGAGTTGAAATCCTAATCATACAAAATGGGGGTATATTGGGTCGGAAAAACGTCTCCCCGGGTTAAGCTGACAGAGCTGGAGATCACGATAGGTATACATCCCAATTCTTATAGGTACACATCCCAATTCTTGTAGGTATACATATGTCTTTCCTCTTTGCTTGCAGTCACATATGACTCTATTTCTCTTTGATTGTGAATAATAATTTTGTATGATTATCCTGCAGATTTGCAGGCAGAAATAATGTGATTTGTGAGGTACCCGGAAGTTTTTAGTTGATACTTAGAGGTAGATTAGCTACTTGCCTTCTTGGTATCGTGCACCTTTGAAATGCTCTCATTTAAATCTGTTGTATCTGAATATTGCCTGCTGTTATTGTCCTACACTTTCTATTTCATTCTGATGCAATTAGATGATTATTGTAGTTAGTCTGACTGCTGTCTCTTTTCTTTTAGGTGGTTGCTTTCAGTGTTGGATGCAAATACTTGCACCTGACGGATGGTGAAGGATCTGAGAGTTATTTGCGGGGGGGTGGGGGTGGGGGGGGGGTGTTTAAACCCTCTATTGAGAAGCTGTAACTGCTACTGAAGACCGTATCTCTGTCACTTTGTAAAGCAATAAAATGGGTCGATGAGGTGAAAAACTGTTCTCTTTAAATATTAGCTTTGTGAACTAATATCTGGAAGTATGATGCGTTGTTTCTAAACAATAAAAAATCAAGTTCATCAGCAACTGGGAATGGTTCCTTTGTGCAACACTACTTTTACACAGGCTGGTTTATGTAGGAAGCCTCTGCCCTCAAATCTTCGAGATTTAAAATATTCATTTGGGAAACTGAAAGATCAAGGGAAAAAATGATTACTTTTATGGATTTGAGACATTGCTAGCAAATGAAATCAAATCCACTTAGAACACTTCGGACAGATATAAAAGGTAATCTTTAGAGTAAATAGATCATTCCATGGAATTCTCGAACTTTTCCGTACTCTTTCTGTTGCTCTAAGTCGTAATATTAGGCAAAACTGTTTGCACAAGCTCCACTACTACAAAACTAATATATAAATAGAATAAAATGTACAAATTGATTCCCAATCTGATTACTTCAAACCAAAAAAGTCACGTTGAGAAAGTAGTACTTTTTATATAACGCAAAAGAACCAAAAAGCCCTACTCAATAACTTAAATGTTAGTATCTGACAAAGTATACCTCTCTACTGAAACCAACCAGCAGTTGGGATAGAAGAACAAATTTTATGAGGACTTCATGACACAATTGGTACAGACACAAGAATCTGTACTACACAGAGTCTCATATTCTATGTGTTGGGATATACTATTAACCATGCGATTTAGACATAGTATTTTATTTTATTCTTTATAAAACAATTATATTTAATTTATTCAATTCAATAATATACTATTTTAAATAGATCATTTGTTACATGTCTGTTCTTTTAGTTATATAGTAGACAATTTAGTGTATGGAGTCTTAGCTCATGCACGGAAGATTAACTTGTTGGTTCTCATAATTAATAAATTTTGTTCACAATCAAAAATATTACTGGACAAAATATCTTGATGATTGTAGCACAAGATTATAGTATAATTTGTCTTGATTATGGGAGTGGTTTTACTCCGACTTCTTATGCTAGTATACTCGGTGTATATTGAACGGACCAAGTAGACAAAAGATGTTTTTGTACTGAATATATAAAATATTTTCTCTAATTCATTAAATGAGCTTATACTCCTAATCTTGATATAATTATTATGATCAATGTAATTTGTTTATTGTTTTGATTTATCAAAAGGTACGACTCTATTCCGAGTTAGTGTATGCCTAATAGATTGGACATTAACGAATAACATTTGTGAATAATAATTAGTTGATAGAATCCTTGACTCGGTTTTGAGTTTGATGATACTCCTTTATATAAGCTTATAAGTTTTCATGTGAAAATTCGGCCGGTGGATTTTGTATCCGTCACATGAAATAGTTTAAGCGAAATTGTAAAGGATTTAATTAGTTGATTAAATTAAATTTTCAGTGATTTAATTTGATTAACTAGTATTTGAGATCTTAACATGGAAAGTTAAAATAAGTTATTGAATTTTCGAAATTCATACTGAGGAGTTCAATTGTAGTTTTTTAGTGGAACAAATTGCAATTAATTATAGTAAGAATTAATTCATGCTAATATCGAATTAATGCTATAATTGGTAGCCTCTTATTATTTCTGTAGTCCCTGCTATACCTAGTAAAAACCTGAACAAGACTTGGGTAAAAAGTGACTTGGGAGAAAGCCATCCGTTAGAGTAGGATTCTACTTGTGCAAGTAGAATCCTACACGTTTTTGGAAGACAATTTTCGGCCAAAAATAACTCTACTTAAGGAGGACGGATTTCACTTAATTACTTACTTTCAGAGTTGTATTATTTTTGCCCACCCAAAAACAAAATCGTCTCAAATTTTATTAGGCATATAGCAGAATACTACAGTCCTGAATTCTTGCTGTTTGGAAGCTTTGTCCAACGACTTCAAAAGGTTAGTGTTTCTAATCTTATGATTATAGCATTGTCTAATTTAGATGTATTAGATGTCTGATTTGTTTGGTTGCTTCCGCTGCGCATGTTTTAACACTATGGTCGACCAATTTTTTTTTTTTAGCTTGCAAGACTTTCCACCTTCATGGTTAGAAAAGTGAAGCTTTTACTAATTAATATTTATCTTTTTTCCTAATCATTTACCTTTATTTGTTTTCATCCATTTGCACTTTTGCAGACACCATTTTGTCATTATTAATTGCTGGATCTAGATTTGAGGTCTTGTAGTGAGAAATCAGACAGATTCTTGATTAATCACAGTCGCAAAGATTCAAATATGAAAAGATTGTCACAAGAATCTTGTCCTCTCTTTTCTTTTCTTCCCCACAATTTTCCCTCCAACCCAAAAGAAAAGAAAAAACAGATACCGAGAAAAATAGAATATATATAAAGAAAGCTTCATATTACACTTTTCTACTATGTATAAGTGGTGAAGGTGTACGAACATATGATATTTGCTGTACTATACTGCTGATCATAAGCTTGCATTTGAGTATCTATTTCCAAGCAAGTAAGAGTAATCAGAAAAATTGTATGTATATGCATACAAATTAACCAAAACGAACTGATTCAAATTGTGCCCAAATTTGATTCAGATATCAAATGTTTTCTAATTATGTCTCAGAATTGTTGTAATTTGTAGGTAAATTTTTATCGTCGGAAACACTCTACTAAAAATCTTTTGTTAGAAAGCCTTCAATCTACCTCCATGGTGGATGGAAAATGCAATTCCCCTCTAAGCACAGACTAAAACGTGAAAGAAAAAAAAATATGAAACACTCGGTAGAATCGAAGTTTCATTTTTGCTCTTTTAGTTCTTCGGTGATAATGGTAAAAAAAGAAAAAAAAAAAAAAAAAAAAAAAAAAAAAAAAAATATATATATATATATATATATGGTAACAGAAATCAACTGAAAGACGATGAGAAGAAATGTGATGTACCATTAAAGCAGCAACGTATGTGAATTGATAATTTTGTAAAGATAAGCCCTAATTTTTAGCAATGAAAGAGAATTTGTGATCAAGTAGGGAAAATTATTGGAAGTGGAAGTGGAAAACAGATGTCGCCATTACTACAAAGACCAAACACAGGTGGCAAAAAAAGAAAAAGTAATAGTAAATAGGCATTTCTATAATCATTTTGTTCGATTTATTTCGATTATTTTTTATTAAAATCAAAACCAATCAAATTTGATAAAAATTTTAAAATTTAAAATCAAAATCAAATTAAACCCAAACGTATCGGTTATTTTTATCGAGTCAATTAGTTTATAATATATATAATCATAAGATTCAGAATAAATGTGTTTAATTTTAGTATGTGCATAAATTTTTAATTTTTTACACAATGTACATATAATTCGAGTTAAAAATAATATATTTTATTAAATTTAAAAAATCCATCCTAAAATCACCAATATACCCTCAAGTTAAAAGCAATATTGACATGTTGTTGTGTTCATTCACCAGGTTATCAGAAAATGGGAAGGTCAAGAGGGAGTTTCCTTTCCCTTTTTGTATAATTGGCATGCCGAAGTGAATGTTATTGTGCTAGTCTTATCATCACTAAACATGATTTAGTTGAGACTTGGATTACTTGTGAACTTTAAACAAAACTAGTCAACACTATTTGAAATTTTGAATGCTCTGATTTGAATTATATGGCACGTTCTTGGAATCTAATCCTAGCTTTAAGCTACAATATGAACTCTTTTTAGTATCTTGACTTTATATCAGTTATTAATAGTGGTGACAAAATTGATAAAAAAGAAAAACGATTATTCATTTATATTATCCATTAAAAATGGGTTGGATAATAAATTATTTAAAAATGAGTCAAATTGATAAGAAGCATATTATCCAACTAGAAAATGGTAGATAACGGATAACCAATAGATTCAACTTTTAGAAGACTCAAATTGAGGGTTCCTCATGTTTGGAAGACTAGGCGCCCCCGTTTGGCCATAGATTTTGCCAAACTTTTTTTTTGACAAATACTTGTTTGTTTATATTTTGTCCATATATTGGCAAATTTTCAAATTCCAAAACCAGCTCAAGAGCTATTTTTTGGCCCAAAATATTATTGTTTGGTTTTTAAAAAAATTCAAAAATTGCCCTAAACTTTTATATTTTATAAAGAAAAGCTCATTTTCAGTTATTATGACCCAACTAGTCCATAACTACTCACTTTTCCCTCATTAAACTCACGCGTCATTGTCCTTCTCTATAAACAGAAGAAAACAAGTTGTTGTGTCAATCCGTGGCAATCCACCGGAAAGATAAAATTTGAAGGTAATTTGCTAAAATATAGATAATGTTTGTATAAATTTTCTTCAGATTTGTTTTGCTTGTTTTGTATGAATTTTCTTCAGATTTGTTTTGTATGAATTTTCTTCAAAGTTGTTGGGTATTTTTGGTAATTTTTAAAACTTATGGGTAGAAGTCAATCATGTTCTTTCATAAAAAAAAAGTGAAATATGTTTTTGAAAAAGCAAGTCCAAACAAATTTTCATCTTCAAACCAAACTTCACCCAGATCAAGTTTTTTAAAATAAATTTGGGAATCTATGGCCAAACGATAGCTATGAATTCTCCTAAAAATGATCATATTCAAGAAGCCATGGATACATCTAGGGGTGTACAAAGGAAACCGACAAACCGCACCAAACCGATAATTCGAGTCAAACCCAGAAAAAAAATCTGATTATGGTTTGGTTTTGGGGAAAAAAAAATCCGATCATAATTGGTTTGATTTGGTTTTAACTAAAAAAAGTCAAATCGAAACCAAACCAACCCGACACTACATGTATAAAAGTTTTAAATATATTCAATACATACAAATATTTATTCTTTGTAGTTTCTTAAACTTTTTCATAATTTTATCTTTTAGCGTTTTATTTCAAAATTAGACTTATAATATTTGAATACTCCGATAAGTTTTATAGTCCATATATATTAGTAACTCAAACAAATTCCAAGCCAAAATCAAATCAATATTAATGTTCTAACAAAAGACATTCAATTTAATTGTACTAGGAATAACAATAGTGTTGAATTTTTTTTTTAATTTTTCCATGGTTTATATAAAATGCACAACTTATTTTTTTTTAGTGTTTAGTCATGTAATAATAGTAATTGTTAGTTGTACTTATTTTAGTAACTTAGTAATTTAAGATTATGTTTATTTTCATTATGACTTATTAATAATATTTGTCTTATACCATTTCATTATTTTTATTGTTGAACATTTTAGTACAATGTCATGACCCATCTCATATTATATGTTAGTTTCTTGGAAATACCTTATATAGTTATGTCTTACTAGGATTAAAAAAATATTTGGAGCATAAATTCTATGTTTTGTGCTATGAAAACTTTATGAATAAAACCCGAAAATTCGAGAAAAATCGAGATTAAAAAATCCGACTTTTATTGGTTTGGTTTAGTCTTTAGATTTAATAAACAGACACAACTGGTTTGATTTGGTAATTTGAAAACCCGAACCAACCCGACCTATGTACACCCCTAAATATATCCATATTATCTGTCGATTAATCTATTTTCTATCCGCATTAATATGGATCAGATCAAATATTTTTATCTATTTTTTATATTATTCATTTTCGACCCGCTTATATCCGACCCGCTCATTACCACTCCTAATTATCCATAGTGTTTGACACATGTTGATTAAGTAAGTGGCTTAAGTATAGGTATAATACAAACTATTTTATATTCAATGATTTAGTGTAGACATTATAGTATACATACATTATTTTCACTTTTGTTCACGAAGAAAACATGATCGAATCCATTGTATCTTAGTAATGATAGAATCGACATAACTCAATATTAAAAGTACTACTATATTTTACCTTGTACGTGCTCTTTGCCTCGATCTTGAGCTTCGTCATCTCCGAAAGCAATTTAGAAGAGAACGAAAAGTGCAAATACATTATTCATTGAACTAAAAGTTTGATCTTATCCAAGAATTCTTTATAAAAAGACTTCGTCCTTTCTAGGAGAGATTTCGGCAGAAACATTAGCCGTTAAAAAGGAAAAGAAGAACCGAAACAAATTTATTAGCAATTAATTACCATCAAAGGTTGTGTCCACTTGCGACAGATTAGTAAGTATTCATTCATTTTTAATTAGCAATCTCAAATTTGAGCTCTGAATATAAAGTTATTTTTTGTGAAGAATAATTTTATCCCAAAATAAAATTTTCCTGTACGAATTTGATTTAGTCAGACCCCAATAAAAATAACGAATATTGTGCGAGAAACAAAAAAGATTGAATAGAATTAAGGCTTTTTTTAATATTAAGACGTCTGAATCTGGATACACATCTGAATATCAAGATGAGTATTAAGATTAAAAAGACATCTGAACCTGAATATTAAGATGTGTATTAAGATCTAAATACTAAATGATTAAGACTGTTTGATCATTTTAACATCTGAATGTATAAAATTTATCTTTATTTAAAAATTAATAATCATAAAATTCAAATGAAATACTAATTAATATAATACTTTATCAATAAAATATATAGTTCTTTAAAATATGGTAGTTGCTAGCGGTGATGGCTAACGATGGTACTTGTGAATGACGACTAGAGGCGTTGGTTAGTGGTAGTTTTGGTTGGTGGTGGTGGTTCAGGGTAGTAGCTAGTAATGATTGGTCGAGATGGCGATTATAGTTGAGGATGGTAGTGGTGGATAACGGCGGGTGGTGGTAGTAGTTGTCATTGAGGAATGTGGTGGGTGGTGGCAGTTTATAATGATGGGCAGTGCTGACTATGGTTGTTGATAGTGATGTGGCGGTTAGTTGTGATAGTTGAGGTAGATAAGTATTGATTGTTGTTGAGAATGATGGTAGTGGTAGTGGTGGGGATGACGGGTGGTGATAGTCGATAATGATGACGGGTATGATTGAGGACGATGGTGTATGGCATAGTGGTAGTTGATAATGGTAGACAATTGCGGCATTTAATAATAAATATAAATGATAGCATCATAATAAAATTATGTCTCTATTATAGATCTTAATCATACAGACCTATCAGACCCATTAAATGATTGTAAAGTAAAAAAAATAAATATAATTAATAATTAAGATTTAAATAATTAAGATAAAAACTTTAAAAATAAATATATTTAATATCTAAAATTTAAATAATTAAAATTCAAACCTTCGTTACGTTCAAACAAACGAGGCTTAAGTGAACAAGATAGTCCAAAACTGTCAGCATCGAGCAAATGGGAATATTACTCCTTTGAAAGCCCATGCATGCACAAACTAATCCCCTTTGGCCACTGGACCACCACAACCTCCATTTCTTTGTCAATTGTCCAAGGTTTCCCATCACCTTTTTCCTTTATAGTTTATGATATTCTTATTCCTTTGTTCTTTTGTTTCTCATTTTATTTTTTTCATTTTTCTTGCATCATCGTAACTTGAAACACGTCCATGTGGAAGAGCTTTTGAATGTCAATTATATATTGTCTGAGTTAATTTAGTTTTATAAATTGATGATGTCAACTTATAAAGTATTGGATAACCTAATGCATAAAGTATCTCGTATTTATAGGGTTTGGAAAAGAATCATACTCAAGGAGCATGATATAGATATGCTATTCCAATGCAAACATTAGTGTTACTTTTACAGCTCGAACTCGTAACCTATAAAACATACGGAAATAACTTTACTATTGCTCTAAGGCTTCTCTTCTAAAGTAATTATTTACAGATAAATTTGTATAATAATTTGATAAATATAATGACTAACAGACCACATTAAGTTAAATTACACTAATTGTGTAATTCTTTTATGATATCAATTTATATATGGCGTCAATAATTTTGACTGATTAATTGTATAAATTTTAACTCTCTCTCTCTATATATATATAATATAATAGAAGAGAAAGAGTTTCGACATGTGTGCTTTATGGCAATAAATTTGAAATCAAGGATAATATAATCATTTCACCTATTAGCTGATATTGTCGAACTTACGTGGCTTTTATTTTGGCAAAATAGTATAAATGACACTTATACTTGTGTCACATTGTCATGCCGGTCCTTGTACTTTACTTTTTTTCATCCAGACACTTTAATTTATTCAAAATCTATATTCTAAACCTCTCCGACCGTATGTGTATCTCACTTGCTTGACGTGGATGACACATAGCATTCCACGTTATTTTTTATATTTTATCTACTAAAAATAATTATTATACACCTTTTTTTTAAAGAAAAAGAAAATCAATGCCTCCATCTTATCTCTCCTCCCTCAGCTTCACACGTTTCTTTCTTCTTTGTCCATCTCATATCCCTTTTCCATTCTCATCTCCCTTCTCTGCCTCACTATTTTGTCGATGAATAGTTATTTATGTATTTTTTAATTAGGCAAAGGGAGAAAGAAGAAGTTGGGTTGAGGATTCCACGACTAGGAAATGGCAAAATTAAATAAAAATAACCTCTGCAAGGAAAAAGCTCCAATGTCCTCTTCTTTACAAATCTGACCCATAAAAAGAACAAAAATAATTCCTGGCCATTTTTTGGTCGTGTTAGAGTATGTCATTGAAGATAAAAAATAAAAATAAAAACTACAGTGAAGAATGACGTTGAAAAAAGAGACAATTCAACAGAATTGCTTCATCTTAAACCCATCTTCTTCACCCAAAACCTATCACTACTACTATTCACTTTCCCTTGCTTTCTCTTTTCAATTTTTGCTTCAGTATTTCTCTATTGAAGCATAGAAGTAAGTGATCGGAAAACAACTTCTTCACATGGAATAGTGATGCCAATGTCATGATCAAAGCCAAATTCCTCTTTAGCGCGCCGTAAGAGGTACTGAAACAACTTTTAGTAAGGGATTTTTAGGGATGCCTTCTCTCCCATTACCTTAAAGTTCAATCAGAAGCCTAGAAGAAAGACTGTACCTACCAATCCAATAAGCAGATAGAGTAGAAGAGAAGGCCCGGAACATATTTTTCTTTGTTTCTTTTTGGGGGGGGGACCAAAAAGCAAAGGGGTATTGTTGGGGTGGGTGGGGCAGTAGGGAAGAAGAGGAAGAAGCATATATGGGGACGAAAAGGGAAGGGGTGTTGTTGGGGGAGGGGCGGCAGTGGGTTTCGCGGAAGAAGAAGCTTACAGGAGGGGGAACGAAAATGGAGGAACAGAAAGAGATATCTTTCTTGGTTATTTTTTTTTACTTATTTATTTTTCATTCTTATTTCAATGATTTTTTTCTTCTTATTTTAATTATTTCTGATTCAAAATGTTCATATTCACGCTCATCTGGTGAATTACACTCACGTACTACGGACGCCACAAAGTGACAGAAGTATAAATGTCATTTACCCCATTCTTCCGTTTATTTTTGCAGCCACCCCATCCTTCCTCTTCTTTCTTTATCGGTTCTCTTTTAGACACTTTGAGTTCGCTGGTTAATTCCTCTTCCACATTTGGGTCAAATCTTGCTAATTTTCTCTTGATCTATATGCATAATACTCTTTAATCTGACTTTTCAAGTGTTTTTTTTTTTGGTTAAATCTAATTTTTAATTTTTGTGGTTAGATAGTAAGTCACGAGGGAGAAGAGTGTAGGCCGGAAAGGAAAGACAATTGGATGCTCTTCATCGGAAACAAGGTTAACTTTCTCTCATCTCTTTGTTTCTCCATGTTTTGCGTCTCCCCTTCCTCTTTTTCGTCTCAAGTGTTGCGTTCAGCAGGAATTTTTTTGGGTTTATGAATGATTGCGGAATGCATGTACCTCTGTGGATTCAGATTTAACTTGGTAGGAATTTTTTGGTTTACTGCATTACGCCAATTTGCAATTCCATCCAAAATAACAGGTCAGAAAATTCCAAATATCCAAACTCCAATTTCAAATTTTGATGTAGCTCTATCATTTTCAGAAAATAGATGAAAGATTTTGTACCTAGATTTGGTTGCGATTTCTAAATACTGATAATTTCTTAGATTCGGTTACAGTAGCTTTTATTTGTTTTCTTGGTGTTATTGGAGGTACTTGCAGTTTGTGACTATCTGGAAGTTTACATCTTGGTAGTTGATTGAGAAAAATAGGTGGTGTCCAAGGTGATTGACTGGGGTCTTCAGTTAATTATCATCATGAAAGAATTACTGGCCTTTACTTAGTAATGATTTACGATGGTGATAAGGTGATATTCCTTTTCTATATATTTGATTTGATTAATGTCTCATTCATGGATCACTTGTGCTGATTGGTCATTTAATAGTAGCTTACTGGCTTAATAGTAAGCTACTATTAAGCCATTCATATGTCAGTTAATAGTAGATTACTGGCTCTTCTTTGCGCTCGATAAGTTGCTTTATTCTTGGGCTAGTATCACGTCTCTTGTGTTAAATAGATGCAGGAAAGAAAAGTGTGTTTTATTTTTTTTCTTTCAGTTGGTAATTCTGTTATATCTTCCATGTCTTTCCATTCACGAGTGTAAAGTTGTTTGCTCAAAGTTGAAGCAGCAATGAGGATAAGAGAACTTTGGAAAAATTGAAAAGTAAGTCCTACTTTGTCTCCTCTAATCCTATATGTTTCTGGATAGATTTGGAGGAATATATGACCTGCCTCAAATTATAGCCGACAGATCTTGCTCTTGTTTGGAATTTGAGTATAGTGGTTATTCCATAAATTGTACAAGTGTGCTAGCTTTCTGGTAAAAGAAGTTAGAGCTGATGAATGAATTTATTTATCCAATAAGGTTTATTGTATTGTAAAACAGCATTGCGGAAAAGCATGGCCTTGTGTAATTTTATATGCAAGTATTTTCACTTATTATAAAAATAGTATGCTGCCGTCTCTACCTTCAACCAAACTGTTCTTTAAGTTTGGTAGGAAACAAAGCCATCCAATGGCTTTGAAGAAGAGCTAATTAGTAGAATACATATATACGTACCAGACTTTTATAATGAATCGCCTCCTATTCAAAGCATTCATGCAACCGTGCATTGCTAAATACGAAAACGTTGTAGATCACGAATGTCTTAATAGAAGAGAGCAACATAGCAATGTTAAGAACGTCTCTATTTGATAATATTCCATCATATAATACAGTCGCATGGCAATGTCAGAACTAATTTAGAACATCTTTATGTTGGGCCTGTGCTGGCACATGCCTTCACCCGCCTAGTGTTCCTAATAAGAGAATGTTAAAAATTGAGCGTCAAAGGTAATCAATGTTCCACAACGAACATCTTGCTCGCGTCTTTCAAATCGATGATCAAATTACTTGGACATTGACATAAAGACACAAATCTGCCACTTAGTTTATATGAACTCCACATAGCAAGAGGATCAGACCATTTCCATATCAACCTTTGTTTCATTATGTGAGTTAACAACTCCTTATCAGTATTAGCATCTGGGGTCACCTAGGGTACTAAGACTATAAACCACTAAAGATTGCGGTGGAGTGATAAGTACCCCTTCATTCTTAATCAGATGTATATTATTCGAGCTCTGTGAAGCTGCAACTGCCCAACCACTAGTGATATTATCCATTTGGGATTCGCCTAGGGTGTCACATAGACCCACCCTTAGGGACTCAGCGTCCTCGTTGAGGTTTGCCCCCACCATCGTTCAATGTTACATATGGAGTGGCTCTAATATCATATGTAACAACCCAACAACTAGTGATATTGTCCATTTGGGCATAGGCCTGCACTGCTTTAAAACGGTAAAAATTGTACCGGACACCCTATTTGGTCGCCCCCATTTAATCTATACCCGCTTTTTTAAAAACTTTTAATTTGTACCCACTTTTTAAATAACTTCAGCTCCCCTTTCCCTCGCTGAACTAAAGTTCACCAGTTAAGCTGAAGTTCGTCAGTTATAAAGACAACTTCAGCATACGGGGCTGAAGTTCCCAAGTTATAAAGACAACAACTTCAGCATAAGGGGCTGAAGTTCCCCAGTTACAAAGACAAAACTTCAGCTCTAGAGAACTTCAGTTCTAGAGCTGAAGTTTGTCTTTGTAAACTAGGGAACTTCAGCCCTATATGCTGAAGTTGTTGTCTTTATAACTTGGGAACTTCAGCCCCGTATGCTGAAGTTCCCCAATTACAAAAGACAAAACTTCAGAGCTGAAGTTCCCCATTGTAACTGGGGGAACTCCAGCCCCGTATGCTGAAGTTTTTATCTTTATAACTGGGGTACTTCAGCCCCGTGTGCTGAAGTTCCCCATTTACAAAGACAAAAACTTCAGCTCTAGAGCTGAAGTTCCCCATTTACAAAGACAAAAACTTCAGCTCTAGAGCTGAAGTTCCCCATTTACTAGAGCTGAACAACTCACAAGCTACTTCAGGCCCGTCTACTAGAATGCTGAAGTTTTGTGTGATTGCCTTTGCTACTTCAGCCCCGCATGCTGAAGTTATGCGCAAAAGCGAGTACGAATGTAATTTTTTTTACAAAAGCGGGTATAAGTTAAAACGTGACACAAAAAGTGGGTAGGGATGCAAAAGCCCCTTTAAAACGTATAACTAGGGTCTAAGGCTTGTTTACTTATATATCCAACATCTCTCCGGTGTTTTGTCGATGTGAGATTTGACTAGAATGTCACAGATCAAAGCGTGTATGAGACACGATGCGGAAAAAAAATTACTCCTATCTAATATTTTTATCTTTTTCATCATCCTTGCGATAATCAACATTGTAAAGTTTATTTTGAAATCTCAATTTTATTTCATAATCCTACTGATCATGAGGTTACTATTGTCTATTCCGATCTTTCCTGCTCTCATATTAACTATTTGAATAAGGGAATAGCCATTTTAGCAACGAGTTCCGAGTTCCAACTACCCACAACGAAAAAAACTAGTATAATAGTTGTGATTTAATTGTTAAAGTGCCTCTTTTTTAATTCATAAAGAAAATTAAGTTGATTGGGTACTTTAATTAATACATAAAGAGATTTACGAGAGTAAAGTCGAGATTCATATAAACCAATTCGACATGACATCGTTAAATTAAAAAAGAAAAACAAATCAAAAGGTAGGGTACTGCCCAAAAATATTCATTACAATTTCACAAGCAAATTAGATGATTGGGTACTTTAATTTGTCGAATTTATAAGAAGAAAAACTTGGGAAAAACTATGGACATGATGAAGCTGAAGAAGACTCTGCAAGCTCTGCTTCCAAGATATCCCTGTTTCAGAAAATTGAAGAAGATAGAGTAGCAGAGAGAAGAAAGAAGAAGAGAGAAAGAAGGAGTGTGTCTCTTATTTCATTCAACTGTATATTACATCTTACACATGAATATATAAAGTAATTAATTTAGTTTAGTGTATAAGTAAATAATTAATGTGCCCTTAGGAGAATATCACTTAATTAAATGTTAAGAACTCCTAACTTGGAGCAGAGGTACTCATGTTAAACTTTATTAAGTCCTTTGGTTAAGATATCAGCTGGCTGATCTCTTGTGGAAATGTACTTTGTTGTAACCACGCCTTGGACTATTTTTTCCCTTATAAAGTGACAATCGATTTCAATGTATTTTGTCCTTTCATGATAAACATACTCTGCTGCTATTTGCATAGCAACTTTACTGTCACTAAAAATGTCAACTTGTGTCTTTACTTCAATGCCAATCTCCTTAAGTAGTCCCAATAACCAAATCAGTTCTGCAATTGTAGTAGCAATAATTCTGTACTCAGCTTCTGCTGAGCTTCTGAGACAGTTGTCTGTTTCTTTGATTTCCAACAAATTAGAGACTCTCCAAGTTTAACTAAGTAGCATGTTATAGACTTTCTGGACTGTGGACATGAAGCCCAATCTGCATCACAATATGCAGAAATAGTATTGTAGTAGTTGTTGGACAAAAAGGCTGATTCTTTAAATATTTCACAATTTTGAGTGTTGTTTCCATATGAGACTTTTTAGGCTGTTGTAGAAATTGAATTAAGTTTTGTACACTGAATGATACATCTCGTCTTGTCATGGTTAAATACAAAATTTTCCCAATTAACCTTTGATAAATGCTTGGATCAGGAAGTAAATCATCTTCTGACTTATCTGTTTCTTCAACACAGTCATCATACTCTTTTGCAGTTAACTTGACATTGCTGTCCATGGGTGTTATAGCTGGTCTTGCAGCACTTAGTCTGGTTTCAGAAATGAGTTCTAGTATGTACTTCCTTTGATGCAGTAAGATCCCTTGTTTGGATCTTGCAAACTCAATACCTAGGAAGTATTTTAGCTTACCTAAATCTTTCATTTTAAAGGTTTGTTGTAGAGTAGTTTTTGTGTCTTCAATTAGCTTAGACTGTCATCTGTAATGTCACGATCCAAACTGATGGGCCGCAATGGGCACCCGGTATCTTACTTAATCGAGTACCAACGTAACGTATCATTATTATTACATCATCATAGGTAAGTGAACCAAAAAGAAACTCACACATAACCAGAGTAAACATGAGGAAACCCAACCTAATATAGAAACTCATACATGTGACATACGGGCCTATAAGGCCAATGTGATCAATTATATATTTAACATATAGGGCGACAAGGCCATACAAGTATCTGTATACATGACATATGTCTACAAGTCTCTAAGAGTACATACTTATCATAAAGGTCGGGATAGGGCCCCGCCATACTAAATAATACACGTCTAAATCATACTAACCAAACAAGCAACTATGGAGTAAATGAGCGCACCAACATCTTTCGCTGAGCTGATAGCCTACTTGGAGGCCTCTCGATCTGTCTATCGGGACATGCGGGCATGAAAGGCAGTGTCCCCAGGTAAAAGGGACATCAATAAAAGTAATGTACCGAGTACGTAAGGAATGAAAATCAGTAAATAATAGATAATAGACATGAGAAAATATGGAGTAAAAACTCGACATGTAAGTCTGGATAACTCTGTAAATCATGTAATACTTATACTATCATGCATATGCGTATGAATGTCATGTCGTGCATAGGTATATGTGTTCATAACATCATCAAGCCTCTGAGGGAATCCCATCATATCATCTCGGCCATTGTGGGCAAAATCATCAAGGTATACCAGCTAATCAGGTGGTGGTGCGTATATAACGTCGTAACCTTTTCCATATCCCATATACAATACATACATGCATACATACATACATATATATATATATATATATATATATATATATATATATATATATAACGTCATTTGTTCATGGGTCAATGTACATGTATAAGTGACTGCAATGCATGAGAAGTACGTCAATAAAATATCTTGGAGTGTCATAAGACCATTATACTTTTGATTAATATCATGAAGTAAACTTTATCAACTTACGTATTTTCTGAGACCCATAGACAAATGATAGAACATTAGGACACATGGGGAATCAAGAACATAGGCATCTCTAGTATTTCTATGAATAAACTCATTTATGAAAGTTGTGCATTTGCTCGTTTCGTTTGTATCGTATGGATCATGCCAAAAATAAAAAAGGGATATCCTTAACATACCTGAGCCGATTCTCTTGACAATCCCTCTAACACACGTTAATTGCGACAACACGTAACGACAGATCGAAGTAGGGGAAAATCCGTATGATATTCTTGAGAAAGATTGTACCGTACTCCCTTAGAATTTCAAATCACATTGCTATCACATAATGCAATCCCGTATGGATTCTTGTTATAGCTTCATCCATACCTTGCTCAAAGTGTAACACCATTTGATATGATACACTATTTTCCTAACCTTGTGGATTAGAGATGGCACTCTTCAACAAGAATGATAACTTTAAATGTGCACATAACTTAAGGTTATGAATGTTGCCACCTCCACCTTAAATGGATTAGAGGTGCACATAACTTTAAATGTTGCCACCACCTACTTAAGATTATGAATTGATAGCAATTTGCCGCCATGTTCCCATAAATCCCACATGGATATTGTCCCCCTAACATTTATCCAAATCTCATTTAAATAATTATCCACAAAATTTAATTTACAAGTTAATCTCCCACTTAAAAATTCATAATTATCCAATTATCCACATAATTAAAAATTATCTCAAATTACTTAAAATACTAATCACTTTTAACACACTTTATACACCTCACTATCATGGTCATGTGGTACCTTGTATGACACTAGTCCATAAATATCGGGTATTATAACTTGGACCGTATTTTATCCCAAATTATCAAACTTTGATGAAACTCATTTTCTTTGATTCGCCTACCCTCTCACCTTCACGAATTTACTTATCACTTATTTGAAATAGCTTAATACTTATAATCTCAAAATAATCTCATTCTCGAGATTACGTCGATTAACTTACGGCGAAACTTTAACGGACGAAAACATGGGGTGTAACATGTAATCAGCATATCATCAACATACACAAGAACTATTATCGTGCCTTCAATTTTCTTCTTAATAAACAAAGAATGGTCATATTGACTCTGTTGGAATGGAAAACCCAGTAAAGCTTATGTTAGTTTGCATTCCATTGCCTTGGGGCTTGTTTTAGCCCATATAAGGATTTTATGTGCACATTGGATTTTTCTACCCCTGACTTTTAAATCCTTGTGGAAATTGCATATATATTTCACCATGTAAATCCCCTTGAAGAAAAGCATTATATACATCTATTTGATGTATATGCCATTGTTTACTAGCTGCAATAAACAAGACTGTTCTGATGGTTTTCATTTTCACAACTGGTGAGAATGTTTCTTGATAGTCAATGCCTTCATTTTGGTTATACCCTTTTGCCATTAGCCTAGCCTTGAATCTTTCAACTTCTCCTGAAGCCTTGTATTTGATTTTGTAAATCTACTTACATCCTATGGGAATTTTTCCCTCAGGTAATGAGACTATGTATCATGTACGGTTGCTTTCTAAGGCTTCAATTTCTGCCTTCATTGCATCTACCCACCTGGGGTCTTTAACAGCTTCGAAGTAGTTGGAAGGTTCAGTTGTAGATGAGGAGGCTTCTATATATGCTTGGTAAAAAGGAGAGTTATTGTAAGTGATATACTTAGACATAGTACAAGGAACCCCATGATGAATTTTTAGAGAAACAAAGTCATTCATCCAAATAGGTGGCCGTTTTTCTCTACCAGACCTCCTAACTCCACCTTCTGCAAGTTGGTTTTGATTCACTAGAGAATTAGTTATTTCAGCAGATTTAGCTAGGTGTTGATTT
>ML419633.1:57397-81306 GCA_005239525.1 Nicotiana knightiana
ATGATATTCTTGAGAAAGATTGTACCGTACTCCCTTAGAATTTCAAATCACATTGCTATCACATAATGCAATCCCGTATGGATTCTTGTTATAGCTTCATCCATACCTTGCTCAAAGTGTAACACCATTTGATATGATACACTATTTTCCTAACCTTGTGGATTAGAGATGGCACTCTTCAACAAGAATGATAACTTTAAATGTGCACATAACTTAAGGTTATGAATGTTGCCACCTCCACCTTAAATGGATTAGAGGTGCACATAACTTTAAATGTTGCCACCACCTACTTAAGATTATGAATTGATAGCAATTTGCCGCCATGTTCCCATAAATCCCACATGGATATTGTCCCCCTAACATTTATCCAAATCTCATTTAAATAATTATCCACAAAATTTAATTTACAAGTTAATCTCCCACTTAAAAATTCATAATTATCCAATTATCCACATAATTAAAAATTATCTCAAATTACTTAAAATACTAATCACTTTTAACACACTTTATACACCTCACTATCATGGTCATGTGGTACCTTGTATGACACTAGTCCATAAATATCGGGTATTATAACTTGGACCGTATTTTATCCCAAATTATCAAACTTTGATGAAACTCATTTTCTTTGATTCGCCTACCCTCTCACCTTCACGAATTTACTTATCACTTATTTGAAATAGCTTAATACTTATAATCTCAAAATAATCTCATTCTCGAGATTACGTCGATTAACTTACGGCGAAACTTTAACGGACGAAAACATGGGGTGTAACATGTAATCAGCATATCATCAACATACACAAGAACTATTATCGTGCCTTCAATTTTCTTCTTAATAAACAAAGAATGGTCATATTGACTCTGTTGGAATGGAAAACCCAGTAAAGCTTATGTTAGTTTGCATTCCATTGCCTTGGGGCTTGTTTTAGCCCATATAAGGATTTTATGTGCACATTGGATTTTTCTACCCCTGACTTTTAAATCCTTGTGGAAATTGCATATATATTTCACCATGTAAATCCCCTTGAAGAAAAGCATTATATACATCTATTTGATGTATATGCCATTGTTTACTAGCTGCAATAAACAAGACTGTTCTGATGGTTTTCATTTTCACAACTGGTGAGAATGTTTCTTGATAGTCAATGCCTTCATTTTGGTTATACCCTTTTGCCATTAGCCTAGCCTTGAATCTTTCAACTTCTCCTGAAGCCTTGTATTTGATTTTGTAAATCTACTTACATCCTATGGGAATTTTTCCCTCAGGTAATGAGACTATGTATCATGTACGGTTGCTTTCTAAGGCTTCAATTTCTGCCTTCATTGCATCTACCCACCTGGGGTCTTTAACAGCTTCGAAGTAGTTGGAAGGTTCAGTTGTAGATGAGGAGGCTTCTATATATGCTTGGTAAAAAGGAGAGTTATTGTAAGTGATATACTTAGACATAGTACAAGGAACCCCATGATGAATTTTTAGAGAAACAAAGTCATTCATCCAAATAGGTGGCCGTTTTTCTCTACCAGACCTCCTAACTCCACCTTCTGCAAGTTGGTTTTGATTCACTAGAGAATTAGTTATTTCAGCAGATTTAGCTAGGTGTTGATTTACTAGAGGTTCAGAAGGTGCTGATCATTGATAAGAGGCTGAGACTCATCTGGTTCTATTTGAAACTCATTTATTTGATCCATATCAGTACTCTGTACTTCTAGAGGTTCAACTTCTTCAGATTGAGTATTTAATGTCTAAGTAGTAGAAGTTCTGACTCTAGACAATTGATCTTCAGGAGTACTATATGAGTCATATGACATTGTGTTAGGAATAGAATTTTGAAATGGTGGAGTGACCTTTTGTTTGACTTTGAAGGGAAATACATCTTCTCTAAAGATCACATCTCTATTGACAAAGAAGCTTATGTCAGTGGGATCATAAAGTAGATATCCTTTCTGTGTTTCTGCATATCCCATGTGGATTGCTTTTCTAGTTCTTGTCATTAATTTGTCATATTGTTGAACTATTTTTGCATAACATAGACATCCTAGAACTTTCATGTGATTATAAGATGGTCTTATTCTGTACAACCTCTCATAGGGTGACTGACTGTTGATCACTGTGCTAGGTATCGTATTTATGTGTCTATGATTTCTTTCAGCAACTCCATTTTGCTAAGGAGTACAGACATATGTCTTTTGGTGAACTATGCCTAGTTGTTGAAATAAACTACTACATACAGAGTTGCCAAATTATGTTCCATTGTCTGTTCTGATTACTCTAATGACCTTATCAAATTGAGTCTTAACAAAGGTGATGAACTGCTGAATTATCACACACATCAGATTTCAGTATAAGAAAGTTTCGGTGGTTCGAGCGTTAGCGACCGACGACGGTTGGTCGATGCTTGGTGGTTGGGGCGGTGGTTTGAAATCAGAATCACTTATGGTGGTTGTGACAATGGATGTGCCTCATGCTTATTGGTGGTTGGTCATCTATATGCTTTTATAATAATATTATGTATTTTACCTATTTTTTAATCTATTTTTTATTAATTTTTATGCATTTTTTGTAATTTTCAATTGTTTTTATGTTACTTTTTTATAAAAATATTTACTCTTTTATGTGTTATATTATTACTAGATGTATTGGAAATTTTCATTCTGGAATAGTCATCAACCACAGTCAAAAAATATTTGTTGCCATCATATGTAGCTATTTTATAGGGACCTCATAAGTCCATATGTACTAAATCAAAGCAAGCAACATATTTAATACTACTAGCAGGAAAAGGCAATCTTGTTTGTTTTGCACACGGACATATTGCACACTTATTCACTTTGTCAGCTATAAGCTCTACATTTATAGGTAGCAGCTGTCTAAGAATTGTAGTAGATACATGACCAAACCTTTGATGTCACAACTCAATATCTTCTGAATGAATTATTTCACCTTCAACATTCTTTTTTTAACTGCCAAAGAGACATCTGAAGGTGTTTGACCATAAATTATGTAAAGACCTGTCTTCCTTACCAATCTCCTTCACCTTCCTATTGAAGAGTTCCTGGAAAATGAAGAAGTCAGGAAAGAAGGTAGCTGAACACCTTAGCTCCTTAGTCAATTTAGAAACTGATAACAAATTGAACTTGAATTGAGGCAGATGAAACACATTAGAAATGATACTTTTGTTAGGTAATTTGCTGGCTCCTATATGTGTCACACACGATATGTCACCATTAGGCATATAGACATTCTTTTGAATTTCAGGTTGAACAACAGATGAATTTTCTAACAGTTTTAGGTCAACTACCATATGATTTGTAGCTCCTGTATCAACTATCCATTCTTTCTTACTATCCTCTGAAGCTAGTAAAATTGTAATTTTATCTGTAACACTATTTTCTGAAGCTAGTAAAGTTATACTTGTACCTGCTACATTAGCTGCAGATGATGATGTATTGTTGGTAACTAGTGTAAGATTTTTGTTGAGTAATTGCAAAATCTGATCATACTGCTTTTGTGTGAATGGAGACACTCCAAGTTGGGATAGCTGAGTCATTATAGTATCCTGCAGTTTGGTTGACTGCAGTTGTATTTGGATTGCACACATTAGCAGTCATATTGTTTGTCAGTATACAATTCTATGGAACACCTTCCCCAAATACATTGTAGATTGCACCATTTCCTTCTCCCCCTCTCTTTTTTGACTTAAAATCAGAAGGATATCCCACTATTTTATAACAATTCTCTTTATTATGCCCCTTCATCTTAAAAAACTCACATTGAGTGTTGTAATTTTTCTTAAACCTTTGATTACTCACAGTAGTTCTAGTATATAATGTTGCATCATAATTTCCTGTAACCACACCAGGATTAGCTCCCAACACCCCTGATATAGCAACTATAGCCTTTTGACTTTCATCACTTATTATTATAGTATATGCTTGATTCACATTTGGTACAAGACTTCTCATAAGTATCTGGCTTCTAGCCTGTGCATAAGAATCATTTAGTCCCATTAGAAATTAATATAACTTTAGTTTTTGCAGATAGACCACAAATTCCCTTGACTTTGCACAATCGCAACTTGGTGCAGACACCAACGACTCAAATTCTTCCCACAGATCTTTTAGTCGTGAATAATAGATAGATACAGATGTTGTTCCTTGGGTCAAGGTTGCAATTTCTTTATGCAAATTGAAGATTCTCCCATCAACCTTGTTAAATCTTTCAGCTAAATCTTCCCAGACTGCTTGTGCACTTGACGCATACATTATCCCCCCAAGCAGACCTTTAGCTATAGAGTTCATAATCCAATAAAGGACTTGCATTAACTATTTTCCTGTGATTCCACATGAATTCAGGAAATAATTCTTTCTTGCATGTACCATCTACCATCTCCAATTTGTTTCTACCCAACAAAGCTACACGCATAGATCTAAACTAGATGGAGTAATTTTCAATACCTGTCAACTGGAATGAAATGATTTGTATGCCACTAACATCAGCTGGAGAAAGAAATAGAGGATGGTTGTAATCAATTCCTGCATTTACTGGGTTTGGAACTCCAGTACCTAGATTCAGACGATCTCTTATAGTTTTATCACCCGAGGATTGATTTAGTTGTTCTCCTATTGAACACATTTTAGCTCAAGAACAACCCAAGAATTTAAAAATTTCAAAGACTTGCAACATGCAATTTTAACAAACACTAAATGCCAATTCTTCAACTAGAATACCTAGCAAGATGGCTCTGATACCATGAGATAATTTGAAAAATGATGAATTTGGATGAACCCTACTTAGATGAAGAAGATAGAGTATTAGAGAGAAGAAAGAAGAAGAGAGAAAGAAAGAGCGCGTGTCTGTTATTTCATTCAACTGTATATTACATCTTACACATGAATATATAAAGTATTTAATCCTAACTAATTTAGTTTTGTGTATAAGTAAATGACTAATGTATCCTTAGGAGATATCACTTAATTATGTCAATAACAATACCTAGAAGGAAGTAGCTAATCTACCTCAAGTATCAAATAAAAACTTCCGGGTACCTAACAAATCACATTATTTCTGCCCGCAAATCTGCAAGAGGATCATACAAAATTATTATTCACAATCAAAGAGAAATAAAGTCATATGTGATTTCAAGCAAAGAGGAAAGACAAATGTATACCTACAAGAATTGGGATGCATACATTATAAGAATTGGAAGCAACACAGTCAAAACGCATGTACCTACCATGATCTCTAGTTGTGTCAACTTAACCTGGGGAGACGTCTTTCAGACCCAATATACCCTCACTCTGTATGATTGGGATTTCAACTCTCTGTTTTGAAGCATAAAGAAGGAATTGGTGAAAGATGTAAGTACTTGAAGTAATATATGAAAATGAAATGAAGATACATAATTTGACAAATGGGATATGGATTACAAATAATTGTTTCTATCAGATCTTGCATTACAATGACCGTAGAAGTTTACAAAATCCTCGACAAAAAAGGACATACTTCAGAGCTTCAGAAATCTTAAAGAGGTAATGACATATCTAGGTCCTTTCTAGGCATATGAGGAGGGGAAGAAGAGAAATCAAGAAAAATGACAACAACAACAGCAACCCAATAAAATCCCACAAGTGGGGTCTGGGGAGGGTAGATATATGCAGACCTTACCCCTATCCCAAGGGGGTAGAGTGGGTGTTTACGATAGACCCTAAGCTCAAGAAGAAGAAAAAAGACAATATATCAGTAACGAAACCACAGAAATAATAACAGCATCATAAGTACCAGAAAATCGATGAAAAGCAATAACAATAACTCGTAAGTAAGGTTCGGTACTATGAAAAGTGAAAAAAATAGTGTGGAAAGTCAAGAAAAAGGAGAACATACATATTCAATAAGTGAATTGCCAGGGAAGTCAAAAGCAAGATTGCTAATAGCTTGTTCTGCTAAGCTTCTCAAGGGGTCAAAAGTGACTTTTTTTTCTAACTTGAGGTGTTTGGCCAAGCTTTTTTGGGTAGAAAAGTGCTTTTGGAAAAAGCAAAAGCAGTTTCCCAGAAGCAGAAAAAAGTAGCTTCTTCCCAGAAGCCAATTTTGACTTTTCTTCTTACCAAGAATACTCTTTACAAAATATAGTGTAAACCAAAATAACTGTTAAACATAATATGTAGGATATTAATGTATAAATATTTCTTATTATTTAGGATAGTTTTATAATATATAGTGACTTTAGGGGTGAATATTTTTATATTTGTTGAATGATTTTTAATATATTTAACTTTTTTTTTTATAATGGTAACATGTATATTAATAAAAAACAGCACTAGGGCGTGCCAAACCATATTTACAAGGAAGACAAAAACCAGCTATGTCAACCTAAGATTACAGTGCACCTATCAGGTCTACTAAAGATTCTGCCTCCTCTACACAACTTTCTTTACACAAGAAATGAAACAAAAGTAAACACTTCATCTTAATGTTCTGTAAAGAGTTGCTTCTGTCTTTGAAAGTTCTTAAATTTCTTTCCTTCCAGACTATCCACCAAATGCAAGCAGGAACCAATCGCCACCATTTCTTCTGTCTCACTATACCCCCATTGTAATACCAACACTTCAACAAATCACAAGTATTAGCTGGCATGCTCCATTTAATGCCCACAATATTAAGAAAGAACTTCCACAGTTGGTCAGTAAAAGGACAATGAAGAAACAAATGGTTGTTTGTTTCTATATCTGTACCACATAATAGGCATCTAGAGCATAGCTGAAAACCTCTTCTACCCAACTTCTCTTGGGTTATACAAGCCTTTTGTTGCAACTAACCATGAAAAGCATACCACCTTGAAAGGTGCCTTTACTTTCCAAATATACCTCCATGGCCATTGTTCTAACTGTTGGTTTGAAGTAGCAATTAAAGTATATGCGGATTTAACTATAAAATTCCCACTCCTGCAAAGGTTCCAACAATATTTATCTTCATTTTCTCCAAGACCTTGGAATTGCTCCAAGATATTAAAGAAATCCACAACCCTCTCTAATTCCCAATCATCCAAGGCCCTTCTAAAAGTAACATTTCATCCTTGTTGACCCTAGGCAATGTCTAAAATGGATGTATGTGATGTTGCAATGCTGAAAAAATCTGGAAAAAGTTCTTTGAGAGGGCCATGTCCTAACCAGTTATCACTCTAGAAAACTGTTTTCCTTCCATTACCAACCTTTATGGTTGTATTAACAACCAAAATATTCCAGTGAAGTCAGATTGACTTCCATACCCCAACCCCATTTGGACTATTAACAATGTTAGAACACCATAGTTCATTTTGTCCATACTTGTCACAGATGACCTTTCTCCACAAAGCATTAACGTCCAGATTATACCTCCAAAGCCATATCAAGATTAAACTCTGATTGTGGGCTTTAAGGTCCCTAATGCCCAGTACCCCTTCGTCTTTTCTTGTGATAAGGGAATTCCAGTTAATTAAATGAATAGATTCCTTCTCTCTGTTTCCTTGCCATATAAAGTTTCTTCTTAGTGCATCAATTCTTTTCCTCACCTTTCTTGGTAAGGGAAACAAAGACATTACATATGTAGGAAGTGCATACAAGACATTATTAACAAATATCACCCTTCCACCCAAGGATAAATACCGGCTCTTCCAAATTGACAGCCCTTTTTCACATCTTTCAAGAACCCCATTCCATATTTCATGATCTTTGTTCTTGGAGTCTAGAGATAAACCCAAATATATAGTTGGTAGAGAACCTACCTCGCATCCCAGAATAGCTACTAGGGCCTGGATATCATCCACTTCTTTAACTGGGAACAACATGCTTTTTCTCCAATTTACATGGAGCCCTGAGACTGCTTCAAATATAACAAGAATGACTCTTAGATATTTTAGTTGATCTGCCTTTACCTCACAAAAAACTAAAGAGTCATCAGCATATAAAAGATGGGTGATCTCTACACTATCTCTCTCCACGTTTGAAGCTTTAAAACCTTTAAGCCAACCATAGTTGTTTGCATTTCTTAACATTTTGGTTCAATACTTCCATGGCAAAGAGGAAAATTAAAGGTGATAAGGGATCCCCTTGTCTCAAACCTCTCTCATAAGGAAAAAAGACCTCTGGAGAACCATTCACCAAAATGGAAAATCTGTCTGTTTTGATGCAGAAAGATATCCAGTTGATCCACTTCCTACCAAAACCCATATCCTGAAGAACTTTGAGTAAAAAGTTCCAATTAACATGGTCATAAGCCTTCTCAATATCGAGCTTACAGATATTTCCGGGAACCTGCCCTTTAAGTCTGGAGTCCACACATTCATTTGCAATCAAAGAAGCATCCATGATTTGCCTGCCTCTTATGAAGGCTATTTGATGCCCATTCACTAGTTTGTCCACCACTTTCTTGAGCCTCTCTGTCAACAGTTTGGAAATGATCTTGTAAATGTTTTCTATAAGACTAATAGGTCTGAAGTCCTTGAGTTCCTTAACACCTTTCTTCTTTGGAATAAGGGCGATGTAAGAAGCATTGAAACTCTTCTCAAAATACTCATTATTGTGGAAGTACCTGATGGTATGCATGATATCTTCTTTCATAATTTCCTGCAATTATGGAAAACCCCCATAGAGAAACCATCAGGACCCGGTGCCTTGTCAGCTGCACATAGCTTTAAGGTCTCAAACACTTCTTATTCTTCAAATTCACCTTGCAACAATTCATTATCTTCCTTTGTAATGTTGCATTCACCTTGGAAGTTAAAATCAGGTCTCCATATTTCTGTTTCTGCATATAATTTTTGATAAAAGACACTATCTCAGTTTTAATCCCGTGTGGCTCAGTAATTTCTTCCCCTTGAACCTCCAGCTTATCTATATAGTTGGCTCTTCTATGATAATTGGCAATTTTCTGGAAAAACTTGGTGTTTTTGTCACCTTGTTTAGTCATAAATCTCTAGATCTTTGTCTCCAAGATATCTCTTCATTCTTCGCAATTTCCTGGAATTCCATGTGCAAGCTTGCCTTCTCAAGTAATTCGGCCTCAATTAATGGTTTTTGTTCCTGCAAAAGATCCAAATTTTGAGTTTATTTCAGAATCTCAATCTTCTTCTTCTTCTTCAAGCTCCCCCCATTAAGCACAGTCCACTCCTTTAACTTACAGTTCAACATTTTGAGTTTACAAGCCAAAATAAAATCTAGCCTTCCAATAATCTCAAAAGAATTCCACCATTCTGCCACTCTCTCCTTAAATCCTTCCACTTCCATCCACCAATTCTTAAATTTGAAATAAGATTTTGAGAAATCTCATTCCCTACATTTCAGAGAAATAGGGCAATGATCATAGACAATTCTAGGAAGAAGAGATTGCTTAACATTGTTAAACTTCTCATCTCACTCAGCTGAAAACAAGAATCTATCAATTCTTGAAGAATAATTATGATTGTTTCCCCTCTCCCAAGTGTACCTACCTCCAAATAAAGGAGGGTAAACAAGCTCTAGATCTTCTATTATATCTGAAAAATCCTTCATATCTTTGGTAATACCCCTGTTATTCTTCCTTTCAGTAGCATATCTCGTAGTGTTAAAATTGCCACAAACCGCCCAAGCACCTTCACAACCTCCTCTAATCTCACCCGGCTCCCACCAAAGCTTCTCTCTCTCCCTTCTACAGTTTGGGGCATAGAACCCAGTAAGGAACCAATAGAAATTCCTACTGAGATAAGAAAATTTACAGGAGATGGAATGTAACCCAGTATTAACTAGTTCCCTAGCCCACACCCTTTTGTCCCACATAATTAGAATAACTCCAGTCCTCCCATTAGACTCCAAACCTACGTAGTCTGCCCATCTGTTGCTACATAAAGACTTAACCACCATACCATACTCCCCTTCCATCTTTGTTTCTTGGAAATAATAGATATCTGCTCTCCATTCTTGCATTAAGGAGTTTATCACCTTTATCTTTTCAAAGTCATTCAAACCCCTCACGTTCCATGAGATAATTTGTACCTTCATCAAGAATTGGTAGAGTTGTTTGTTCCCTTTCTCCTCCATCCATTTTCTTTAAATTTGATGCCAAATTATAGATTCTTGACTTCATTCACCCCCTTTTGTTTTGGGGTAGAAGGGTTAGAGACACTAGTTTCCTTTCATTTCTCGTGCCTCTTCTTGTCCAATTTCATGAACAGAGACCATGCCTCCCATTCACATCCCTGAAAGTCCACCTCGAACTGCTTGCTTAGCTTCATGATGAACCCATGATGAAGCTTCTGACTCAACCATCTGAATCTGAACATCTAGAGGTTGTACATCTTCTATTGGCCAGTGTTGAGATTGTTCCACTCGTATTAATTGTAGCCCCAAATTTTCTTGGTTTTCTATGCCCGCTCCCTCTATATCCGGCCCTACAACATAGTAAGTTTCTAGGTTTTCTTCAGAGATTCAAAGATGATTTTGAACATCTTATTTTACACCCTCGGCTGAATCCACCATTGATAGAGATTCAACTGACTGTGTAGCTTGGTTAGCTTCGATCTCAATGAGGAAAGAATCCACTATATTTAGTGGTCTGGGCTCTAGAGGAGTGAAAAAACACAATATTTTGTCTGGACCAATTTCCTGCCTTAAGACGCTGACCAAATCCGATTCTTTAGCCCCAGGAAACGGTCCATTTAAAACTAAATCCTCCACGTGCTCAGCTTTCCATAGCAACAACCCTAATTTGGAATTAGATAACTCCCTTTGTTCTCCCCCATAATCAACCGTTACAAGACTAGGCTTTTGTGGGTTACTCAAAAATAATTCTGGCCCAGTTCCTTTCTGCAATATAAATGGCCTTTGAGCCTGGCTAAAAAATGATTGTTTGGCCCCAGAGTTCGTTCCAGCATAAACAGGAGCCTCCACGTATTCTGCATGGACCTTTATCTTTCCAATTTTAAAATGTGACACTTCCCCATGCTCTCCCACTTACCAACCACCCTGGACCTTATATCTTCTTCCATCAGATGTGGTTGTACACAGACCATAACCTTAGAATCCCTTTCCTCAGTAATCCTCCGGTCAACATTTGTCGTCGGAGTAGCTTCAACCAGATTAGCAAGGGAAAAACCATACCGTCATTTTCCACTTCAATGCATTTGGGAATTTTTTCAATTGTCCCTCTTACTCTGATTCTTGCCCATTTCAGATGGTTTCTGAGAAGTGTTTCTTCTTCTATTTCTACCCATCCGCCGCATTTCATCCCTATATCATCCATGACTTCCTTTGACCATAAATGTAAAGGTATGCCGATAACCCTAATCCAAAGAGACTCACTTACGAGACCTTCTGGAGAGCAGGTGGCCTCCGGCAACCACCAAATCAGTTTGATGGGTTCTTTTTTCCATCTCCAAACCCCAAGCATAACTTGTTCTGCCATCTTCTTATTGGGAAATTCAAAAAGAAACTGTTGCTCGTTTAGGTCATAAATCTGAACACCGCAAGGTAACTTCCATCTATCTGTGACCCATCTTCTTAGCTCCGACCTAGTAGGATCTTCTGTCTTGCCAGCAAAGGATCCAACTAAACATCTGCTAAGAGTGTCATTATCAGTTAAAGCAACAAATCCCCGAATGCTGATACGGTCAATTTGATGTACGAAAGTGAGATTCCCCTGCTTAGGTTGCCATTTGCTTTGATTAGTTGTTGCTGCATATGTGAGCTCCTGGATTTGGGGGTTCTTCACCGTAACGTTGACTGGGTTTTCGAAGATAAACTTCTCAATTTTCGTAGCTATGCCTCCCCATCCTTTGTTAAGAGATAGTTCAGGAATTATAATGACTGTTCTCTTCTCCTCTTGAACCGCCACAATAGTTATGAATTTACCGTATCTGTTGTACTTTTGAGAAACCAAGTAGTTGTGTAGATGATAAGTTAATTTCCAAGTATTGTATTTATTCCCTCTAGTTGCAGACGACAGGTGCATTAAATCGCAAATCCACACCATTGCCTTCTTGCTAACTGTCATTCTACGCATTGAATTCCTTCTCCTTTCAAACCAGTCGTACCACGTTTCAAAACCAGAGAAGTCCTCAAAAATATCAAAAGATTTGTTCCCGGACGTGAAAAAATAATCTTTTTGGCACTGTTACCATAATCACGAACCATGTTTTAATAAAATCAGGTTAGATTCGAGAAAGAAACTCAGTTCCTCCAGTGATCTCTGATGATCAGAAAGCTTCTTAATATCCTATTAGTACTTTACCACGAAAGTCGTTCTTGAACTAACTCTTATGCTTCAATAAAACAGTGAGGACGAGAATCTAAAATATTCGCCGAAAAATCTAGATATTTCTGTTGGGAAAAACTCAAAAAGTCGTCGGAATCTCAAATTTCTCCGAAAAATGGAAAAGTTCATCAGATTTTGGTGAAAATGAGAAGGGTAGGATCGCAGAAGCCTCGTAAAGAGACTGTATGAAGAAAAAAATTTGAAAAACTGGCCAGAAATAGCCACACGCGCCAGTGCATGGCTCAGATCTCGCCAAATTTTTTTGCATCTGGGCTGCGTGTGAGGGAGCATGAAGGGTTGATTTTGGTTGCGTGAAGCTTGGCCGGATCTGTTTGTAATGACCCGGCTGGTCGTTTTGAGAGTTTAGCCTCATTTCCCCTATTTTTATTTTTTTATGTGTTACTCAGCTCTCTCATGTTGTGTTAGGTTGGTTGGCTCGGGTTCGGAGCGGTGATGGAGAGAAATGAGACACTTAGTCTCCTAAGTGGGTGAATTAGTTGGAAAAGGTCAATCGGAAGTTGACTTATAGGTAAATGATCTCGTAATTAGGTTTTTATGGTTCGAATAGCTTCGTTAGGTGATTTGGGACTTAGAAGCGTGTTCAGAATGTTATTCGGAGGTCTGTGGTAGAATTAGGCTTAAATTGGCGAAATAGGATTTTTGGCGATTTTCGGTTGGCTGTGGAAAATTAGCTATCGGGGTCGGAATAGAATTCTAGAAGTTGGAACAGGTTCATAGTGTCATTTGGGATGTGTGTGCAAAATTTTAGGTCACCGGACGTGGTTTGGTTAGCTTCGGCATCGTTGGTGAATTTCAGGAGTTTAGAAATCCTTAGGCTTTAATTTCGAGTAAATTTGGTGTTTTGGTGTTGTTTTGGGTGTTCCGAGGGTTCGAATAAGTTGGACTATAGTTGGAAAAATGCAGCAAATTTACTGCTGGTGTAGGCCTTCTAGTGTGGCCGCACTTGCGGACAGGGAGCCGCAGGTGTGAAGGCGCAGGTGAGGACGACCATGTGTAGATGTGAAATTAGGGAGCCTGGCCTGGGAGTGGAGGTGCGGAGGTTGGCTCGCACCTGCGGGCCCGCAGGTACGTGTAGAAGGCCGCGGATGCGGAATTGGTTTTTAGTGAAAATCCACACCTGCGAGGTATTTTCCGCAGGTGCAGTGCCGCAGATGCGAATCCTAGGGTCATAGGTGCGAGACTGCTGGGCAGAACCTATATAAGTTGAACTTTGCGATGTTTTCTTATTTTCCACCATTTTGAAGTCGGGATTGAAGTTTTTGAGAGATTTTTGAAGAGGGATTCAAAGGGAAACACATTGAGGTAATGTTTTTGAACCTAATACTTGATTCTATGATAAATTCTATCTGATTAAGCATGAAATCTATGGGAATTAAGGGTTAAAATTGGAGGATTAGGGTTTGAAATTGGAGACTTTGATTTGAGGATTTGAGGGGTCGATTGTTGTCGGATTTTGATGTTTTTGGTATGTACGGACTCGTGAGAGTCTAAGGATTTTAGTTTTGCAATTTTTATCGGATTCCGAGACGTGGGCCCGGGGACCGGATTTGACCAAATTAGGGATTTGTGATGTAATTTGATAATTTTCATGTGTGCTTAGGTCATTTGGCATATGTTAATGATATAATACTTATTTTGGTTAGATTTGGAGCGATTTGAGACCGAGACGAGCGACAAGGGCATCGTGGAGTAGAGTTTTGGCTTGATTGAGGTAAGTAACGTTTCCAATCTTGGTTTTGAGGGTTCGAAACCCCGAGCTACGTGTTACGTGATTAGATTTGGGTGACGAACATGCCAAGTGACGGGCGTGCGGGCGTGCACCCTGTGACTTGTGACCTGGTTCATTCCATGGCATCGTTTATTGGTTCTCTCTTGTTGATATTTGTGCTTCTGTCAATGTGACTGATGTGAACATGTTGGAAATCATGCTAAATACTATGTTGAGGCTTCACACCGATACTTTTTGGACCTGAGTGGTCGTCTTAATGCGAACATGCTAGAAATCATGCTAGACAATATGTTAAGGCTTCACGCCGATGTTGTTGAGACTTGAGTGGTCGTTTAATGTTGTCATCTCATGTGTTTCATTGATATTATATACTCAGTCTTCTCATTGCATATCATATCATGTCTCAGTAATTGTTGGTTTACATGTTGTATCATTGATTCAGGCTAGTTCATGCATTGTGAGCCCATGTGAGCGAGATCGGAGAGTGATGAGTGAGTGAGGCCGAGAGCCTGATATTGAGGGATAGATATGGGATCGGGATGCACGCCGCAACATGTTATATTGATTATGCCTGGATCTGTCTTATGTTAGCGCTTGGGCTGTAGGAGCCCATACGGAGTTTGTAACACACCCCCAATGAGCGTAGTGATATTTGAGGGATGGATCTTCCCTGGACATGGATCTTGTCCGAAGTGTTTATGCTTGGAGATGGATCTTCTCCACGAGGCTGGATTGGCATGTTTCCATCGGTACTGAGCAACTAAGGTCAGTGACGTGTGTACGTATTCTGGGATGGATCTTCCCTAGGCCGCTGAGCCAAATACAGTACCGAGTGGATGTGAGGTGTATCATTATCTGGAGATGGATCTTCTCCTTAGGGATGGATCGGCCTTTCTCAGTACTGAGTGACTTATGTATGATATGTATATATTCTGGGATGGATCTTCCCTGGGCCATGCGAGCTGTATATAGTACTGAGTGGACGAGTATATGAGAGTGGAAGCACATTGTGCATTAAATTTAATTAATTTAGAAGGGCATTTAGGTAATTCAACATTTAAATTTTGGCTCCCCACTTTTATAATAATATAGATATAGATATAGATTAAGTATTAAGTAAATATATTCATGTCCTTATTCGTAATTTGATACTTAAAAACACTTTTTGAGAAGCTTGGTCAAATACAAATTATTTTTCAAAAGTGCTTTTCAGAGTGATTAGCCAAACACAAACTGCATCTCCCCAAAAGTAAAAGTACTTCTCAAAATAAGTTGTTTCTCCAGCTTGGCCAAACAGGCGATAATATAGTGTGTTCACATTTTCATTAAAATCTCATGAATAAACTAGTCATGCTTCGGGAAATTCAAAAGCAAGATTGCTATAAGTGCTCGCTCACCTGCATGACCGAAGCCACTATCTAGGAAGACAGGACATCATAGATAACGGGGCTCTTCTAACTTCATGTGAAACCAATAAATAATCGCATGATCCTCTGTTAGACCAGGCGTCACTTCTTATACCAGAGGTCCTTTGCAACTATATCCAATTTACAAGCAGAGCACGTGAGAAAACAGAATGCGGACTTGTAGATGCAGAGCACCTGAGACTTTTACTTGGAAAAAGGCATGCCACGCATCACTCCATCACAGAGGCTAGCTCCCGAATTCACTGATAAAACTGATTCTAAACGCTATAATGGTGGATACACCTATCTGAACAAGAAAAACAAAATGGAACTACTTGTGGTTCCTGAAAATGAGGAAGCATGTTGTTGTACACTTCTACGAATTTTTTTGACCTTGCAGTCAACCTGATGTCACAATTTCAATAACGTTAGACCGGCCCTTCATTCATAACAAAAATAAAAAATGTATTAGCCTTGTTGCACTTTCCAACCATGTTTACTTGTGCTGCTACTTGAAGTAAAGTAGGTAAATATTATCAAAATAATGTACAAAGGGTGTGGCCAAGGGTCAATGAAGTGAGTTAGAATCATGAGGTATAAGGTTCAATCCTTAGCGGAGACAAAAAACACTAGGTGATTTCTTACCATCTATCTAAACCTTGGTGGATAGAGTTACCTGGTACCTATTTCTAGTGGGAGATAGCAAGTATTCCATGGAATTAGTCGAGGTGTACCAATTATTAAAAAAAAGCAACAAAAGGGATCCAAAAGTTGCTTAAGGTCTCAAATTCAATAAGCAACAGTCACATTGTAGTTTTTGAATCCCTTATTGTATACGGTTAAAATCGGAGAGCCCGATTTTATGATCATTATGGTATTCCATAGCCCGTCTTCAGAGGGCTCGAAGCACAGTTCGAGGTTTGACATCGAGGAAGCATATTGAGGATTCTCCACGCTCGACCTCGGGGCGGTATAAATCGATGACCATCATGGAAAAGCGAAAATTCCCAAAAGGCTCGTGGTTAAAGCTGACCAAGTCCGCAAGAATAGTACAAGTCCGTACCGTGATATTAAATAGTTGTACCAGCTGCATTTCTTTGTAATAATTACACATATACTATGTTGGGATCCCCCCCAACCCCATATAAAGGGGACCCTTGTCATTTTGTAAGATATATGATATTCAATTAAGGTTGTATTGTGGTCCGGGCCCAGGACCGCCAGCCTATAAGGGTTTTGGGCTAAACGGGCTGGTCCGCATGGTCTGGGCCCAAGCGGTCCTAAGAGCCCACAGTGGGCCGGTCCTTACTGGTGAGACCGTGAGTCCGGGACCGTTTAGCCCGGGACTGGCTTCCATTGGTGGGCCGGTTCAACCGGGCCTAACCGCTATTTTTCAAAATTAAATTTTTTTTTTAAAATTGGCCAACGGTTAGAAATTTTAAAAATAGCCGTTGGCCTGCCAATTTAGCCGTTTGGCACTTTCAAAACTAGTCATTTGCCCCCCAAACTTTGTTTTAACCCCAAACTTTTTATAATTACACTTTTTCCCTATTCTCAACTATAAATACCCCCTCATTCTTTCATTTTTTTCTCATAAAATCATCAATCTCTCTCTAATTTTCTTCTATAATTGCTTACTTTATTATTGCAATTTGTGAAAAATTATGAAGTTGGTGAATTGAAGTATTCAAGTCTTCAACGATGTACAATTTTCAAGAAGTTGTTTGTCAATTCGGTAAACTCGTTCCAACTCTTAAGTTTTAATATTATAGTTTTATTTGTTTTACTTTGTATAATTATAATTAATATGGCCTATTCTTTGAAAAATATGTTTGGTAAAAGCAAGGGAAAATCCAAGATTGGTGAATCTAGTGGCCAAGCTACTACTCCTCCCCCGGCTCCCCGACCCAAACCTGTTACCCGTTCTCCTCCACATGTTATTCTTGATAGTGATAACCCTTTATTTAAATTTACCAATAGTCAATTTTACCATGATATTGCACCAGGTGAACAATTAAATGATGAATATATGAATTCTCTTTATGGTAATTTAACTATTGATGAAAATGATGATGAAAATATAGATTTAGATGAAACACAACCGGATGATGATACACCTACTAGTCCTGTTGTTGAAGTTAACCCAACTGATAATAATCCAAATGATGCCCCGCCTGGCCCTCCTGTAGTAACCCCTACTTTTAATAGACAACCTTCTAAACGGTGCGAAACATCTCTTGTTTGACACTTTTTTATTCAACTAAGAGATCAAAATAAGGCTAAGTGTAAAATTTGTGGAACTTTGATGGCTCATAAATTAACTGGAGACCGTAGCGGTACAGGTAGTTTAACTAGACACATAAAGACACACCCTAAAGATAAAGCTAGATTTCTTCAAATGAAAGTTGCGCAAGAGGGGACAAGTCTAGGTACTCAGGTTAACCCTAGTACCGGGTCAAATATAGTTCAACCAGGAATTAACACTGTTACCGGTGACATTTTATATTACGATCCAAATAAAGATTGTGAAGAATTGGCAAAAATGATTACTCTTATGTGCTTACCCTATAGTTTTCCTTCTAACCCTTACTTTGTGCATTATATTAGAAAAGTTTTTAATCCTATTTATAAAGGATGGCCTCGCACAACCGTAAAAAGCGATATTTATAAATATAAACATGAATATGAACAATATTTTCGCTATTTATTTACTCATATAAATTGTCGCGTTGCTATTACTACTGATATTGGTAGAAGTGGTAATGAGTGTGATTATCTTACTGTTACCAGTCATTGGATTGATGAGGAATGGATAATGCAAAAGCGCATTATTGCTTATAGAATAATTAATTCACGTCACACAGGGAAGTTTATTGCTAACACGGTTGCAGATATTTGTAGAAATTTTTACATTAGAGATAAATAATGTCAGTTTCAATGGATAATACTTCTAGTAACACTAATGCTATAGCCTTGCTTACAACTACACTAAATTCTGCATTTAGTAATATTTTTCATGTTAGATGTATTTGTCATATTTACCATTTAATCGTCGGTGATGGTATGAAAATTTTTAATGTTGAAATTGAAAAGGTTAAAATGGCTCTTAATTGGCTTTTTTATACAAACCGTAGAAGTAGACTTAGAGAATATTTTTTTTAAATGCGATGAATTTGGCCTTAGAGAAAGAAAGGTTCCTAAACCTTGTCCGACTAGATGGATTTACATGTATGAAAGTTTAATTGTTGCATATGAATATAGAAACCCAATAAACGCAACGTTTAATGCTCGTGTTGGTGGTGATGATGATGATGAGCACCTTACAAATCAGGATTGGACTAATTTAGAAAAATTTCATGTTGCTACAAATGAATTATCTGGCAATATTATCCTACTATTTCTAACTGTTTAGTTTATATTGCAGAACTTGCAAATTTGTTTACTCAATTTTTAGAGGGTGGGGTAATTTATGAACTTGCTATTGATTCTATGAGAGAAAATTTTAAAAAATATTTTTTCCCCTATTCCGCCTATTTATGGTGTTGCTGCCATGTTAAATCCTACTATGAAATTAGGAGGTCCTCACTTTTGGTATACAAATATTTATAATGCTTTAGCACTTTCAGATGAGGAAATGTCCACACTTGCAGATGCAAAAGCCTCAATTAAAATAAATGCTCAAACAATTTATAATGCTTATCAACTTGCCTTAGTTCATGCTAAACCAAATGTTCCAACTCCTACTTCGTCTAGTTCGCAATCATCTAAAATAACTGCGGGACTGAAAGCATTTAGTGCTTGGACGGGGTTCAGGGGTTCTCAAGGTGAAAATATTGGTGATAGTTCACAACTAAATGAGCTTCAAGTTTATTTTTCGCAAGGACTTGAATCAGAGAATCCCAATGGCTCCTTTAATATTTTGGAATGGTGGAAGGACAAACAAAAACACTGTCCGGGTTTTTCAAGGATGAATCGAGATATTTTAAGTATTCAAGCTTCAACAATGGCATCAGAGAACGCTTTCAGTCAAGAGAGACTTCAAATCGGTGATCATAGAGCGTCTATGAGGGAGAGCTTGGAAAAATCAATACTCTTCAGAGATTGGATCCGTTCGGAACGAAAAAACTTTGGACTTGCTGAATCACAACCAGAGATAGACGACGCTTACGAAGAAAGGCTAGCGGAACTTGAGGAGGATGCTGCTTCGCTCGGAAGCGGTGATGAACAAGCTTCTTTTCCACCACCACCAACGGAAATTCCTCCGACCTTAAAGGATTTATGAAATTTGTAAGAGAATAATATGTAGACTAATATGTAACTTGTATTTTGGCACATCTTCATTAGTTTTTTTTCCTTTTAATGGTGGTATTAGCACCTTGTTGTGCTCATTCCATTGTGGGGAGAAAGACTAAGAAAGATATTGTCATTTTTTGTTAATGTCGTAATAAAAAAAATTATAAGGCATTCCCTTGAATATTTCTTTATAATTTTTTTGTGTTTAAATTTGAATTACAAGATCTAAGTCATAATTATATAATATAATTTTACAATAAATTGCCTTAGATAAAAAAATTTCAAAAAAAAAAAAATAGCCCGGTCCACTTAGGCCCATAGGCTCGACCCACTTAACCCGGGCCCATATGGGCTGGTTACACCCACTAGGATCGTTTGGCCCGGGACCGCTTGGGACCGGCCCGCTAGAGCCCGGGACTGCTTGGGATCGGCCTGCTAGAGCCCGAGACTATTTGGCCCGGCCCATTTAGGCCCGGGCTCAGACCACAATACAACCTTATATTCAATACAAGAACAAGAACATTCTCTGCTCTCTAACTCAAACATTCTCTACAATTGTTCCATTGATTTATTGCTTTCAATTCATCTTGTTCATTGATTGTTCTTTATTTATTATTTATTGTTGATCATAAAGAGTCCATTTTCGAGGCCCATTAAGTTGTTAATCCTTCATCGATCGCCCCCTGTCGAGCACTCGAGTTCGACTCTGAGGCCCAGTTTCGGCCAGCTCGAGACCCCGTCTCATAACTGCTCGGTTTGGACAATTCCATTATCCTTTGCTCTTATCTCATTTTTCTTAACTCTCACTCATCATCTATTGCCTAAACAACTAGTATTAAAATAAATCATATATTTTTAGAACCACAAAATCAGATATAATTGTAATTACCATTTTCGCGGTAAACATTTTGGTGCCCACCGTGGGGCTAAAAATAATTGTAATTGTTTTAGTGATGGTTTTCTAAAAACACAAGTTATTCTTTATGCTTTTTTGTCCAAGAATCTTCAATTTCAGGTAAGAAAATTTCTAACTCAGTGAATGAACATGAAAACAATGGTCCTTAGGATCATGGAGAGAACAATGCAGCTGCTTCAGGCGCCGGTGTACCACCACAAAACCCTGAAGAGGCACCAGTACAAATCTCCGTAGATGAAGGCTCGCGCAACGCTCGACATGTCGATGTAAGCTCTCATACAGACGGAAGTGTGCGCGAAGTAGACCAACATGAAGTACAAAGAGCCCCTGCTCAAGGGGAAAGAGAAATTAGCCTTCATGTCATTTTTGAGATGTTGCAAGCACAACAAGTGGCTATTGCTCAGCTACAAAGCCATCAAAAAACTCCAAGCACAACACCACCAAAAATGGCTCCTCGAGTCGAACATGCACCAGAAAGGTCGAGCAATAACAGGTCAGCAGCCGACCTCACTATTATGAAGATGCTCGAGGACCTCACAAAGAGGATTGAATCAGGCGAAAAGAAGATAGAAGCTAAAGACAAAAAAATAGACTTATAACTCGAGGGTCGATCAGATCCCGGGCGCACCCCCGATTCTTAAGGGTGTAGATTCAAAACTGTTCAGGCAAAATCCATTCCCATCAAGTGTGGATCCAAAGCCCATCCCGAAGAAATTCAGAATGCCCGATCTCCCGAAATACAACGGGACCTCGGACCCCAGTGAGCACATTACTGCTTACACTTGTGTTGTGAAAGGGAATGACTTAAAAGATGACAAGATTGAATCCGTCTTATTGAAAAAATTTGGAGAAACGCTGTCCAAAAGGGCCATGATGTGGTATCATAACCTGCCCCCGAACTCGATATATTCATTTTCCATGATGGCAGACTCTTTTATGAAGGCGCATGCTAGTGCCATCAAGGTCGCTACGAGGAAATCTGATGTCTTCAAAATCAAACAAAGAGAGAATGAGATGTTAAGGGAGTTCGTATCCCGCTTCCAATTGGAACAAATGGAATTAACACCGGTCTCCGATAACTTGGTAGTGCAAGCCTTCGCTCGGGGCTTGAATGAATGAAGCTCGATAGCTTCAAAGCAGTTGAAGCAAAACTTAATCGAATATACCGCCGTAGTTTGGATGGATTTACACAACAGGTATCAGTCAAAGATAAGAGTCGAGGATGACTAATTGGAAGCCCCCTTGGGCTCGGTGTATCCCAGCAGGCTCTTAGCAAAGGAATCGAGGCTTCTGGAGAGAGAGCCGAGGCCAAGCAAAGAAAGGTATCAACTGTATATAGAAAATCAGAGAAGTATCCCGAGGTGCAACATACCTCGAAGTGATCGAAGGATAGATCGAGGCCAGAATCCTTAGGGATTCGTGAGATTTGACAGGCACACAGGGCCGGTAGAGGCACCCCTGGATATCTGAGTACAACTTCAACATTGATGTGTCAGAGATCGTATCGACCATAGGTAAAATCAAAGACACCAGGTGGCCAAGACCCTTACTATCAGATCCTTCGCAAAGGAACCCTAACTTGATATGCGAATATCACGGCACTCACGATCATAGGACCGAGGATTGCAGACAGCTTCGAGAAGAGGTAGCCCGACTGATTAGCAAAGGGCACCTTCGAGAGTTCCATAGTGACCGAGCTAAAAACCAATTTTGAGAAAGAGAGGCGAACAAAAAAATGAAACAGAAGAACCACAGCACGTCATCCACATGATTATTGGAGGAGTCGACATCCCTCGAGGACCCATTTTCAAGCGAACAAAAGTATCCATCACCAGGGAAAAGCGAACCCGGAGCTACATACCTAAAGATGCTCTTTCATTCAACGAAGAGGACATCAAGACCTTCTCTCAACCTCATAATGACGCACTGGTAATTTCTTTTCTTTTGAATAAATTTCAGGTTAAACGTGTGCTCATGGATCCAGGTAGCTCGGCCAACATAATTAGGTTGAGGGTGGTAGAGCAAATCGAATTGATCGACCTGATCATGCCTGCCTCTCGAGTCCTCAACGGATTCAACATGGCGAGCGAGATAACGAAAGAGAAAATCATCCTCCCAGTCAACGTGGTCGGTACAATTCAAGATACCAAGTTTCATGTCGTCGAAGGTGACATGAGATACAATGATTTGCTTGGAAGGCCATGGATTCATAGTATGCGGGCGATGCCATCAACCCTTCATCAAATGATGAAGTTTCCTACGAAGGATGGAGTAAAAATAGTGTATGGAGAGCAGCACGCAACAAAAGAGATGTTTGCGGTGCACGATGTGGCATCGGCACCGACACCTTCTACATTGAAGGATCCAAAGAACAAGCAAACAGTCGAGTAGCAATCATAAACTACATCCTCGGATGAATGAATAAATGACCGTGTCGCGTCCTCGGAATGAGTAACTTAAGTATATCAAGGCTTGAACGCCACCACGGTTAAGGTACAATCCTCTCCCTCTTTCCTTCACATTTTACACTAACCTATGTGCAAGTGTTCGATTGAAAGGAATCGAAGCACCCTCCAACTCGAAGGCCTTAGGTTTTAAAGAATTTGTTGCGCTCTTTTTCCCTCATATCAGATTTTATCTCGAATGGGTTTTACCGACGAGGTTTTTAACGAGGCAACATCCATATGCTACCTAAGGAGAACTCATCAAGTATTCAAGGCTTGTCTTCGATCAACCTCAAATACTGAGGGGCATCCCCTCGGGAGATCACCTCCTCGAAGAAATTAAAATATGCCAAAGAGGGCCTCGACAGGAGAATGATGTATAGGACCAAACAGCCGAATGAACCATGTCCACGTAGAATAATCGAACCCTCGATGGCGAAAACATGTATACTTGTACCAAGTAATCGAAGGAGAATATTTTATCATCAAAACACTTTGCGCTTCAAAGAAGTTTGATATTTTCACAAGAAACGGACCCAAGGCCAAAAATTTTCCGAACAATCGGGGACTGACATCAAAAAGTCAAAGCCGTAAGACCTCAGGGCCAGCAACTTCGAGCTCATAAGACCTCAATGAAGCAATATCGCATATGTAAGACCTCAACGAGGCATACTCAAACTTGTAAGCCCTCAACGAGGCAACGTCAAATCTGTAAGCCCTCCATGAGGATATATCAACAATGTAAGCCCTCAATGAGGCAATATCGCATCTGTAAGTTTTGGTTGATTTCCCAATGCACACGCAAGTGTACGTGGTCGACAAGTAATATAGGATTTTA